>VYZP01045125.1:0-30449 GCA_013400635.1 Hypocryptadius cinnamomeus
TCAGATTATGGCTTCTGCTCACATGTGAGTCATCTGTTGCTGTGGTCTTAACATTGGTACAGCATTGTTTATGTGGAGTCAAATTCCTGTTGGATTTTGGTTTTACCATGAACTGGTATCTGTTCTGCATCCCCACCTACTTGGGCTTTTTCTTCCCTCCTCCAATATAAAACAACCATCCTGTGGCTTTCTTCCCTTGAAAACCACGAAAAAGCCTTTAATTTCTGAGTTGCAGTTCTTACCTCTAGTTCTGCTCTCCTTCTAAGGCAGTTCAGTGACACCCCTTGCAAGGGGGAAACTTCTTTCACAAATTATGCAGGATAATGCAGTAGTAGAATTCACTAGGTCTGCATAAGTGCTGACTCTGACAACTTAAAACCTTAAAAACACACTCTATAAGTCAGGTTTTTCAAGCAAATGTTTAATGTTAATAGTAATGTGTGTAATTGGTCTGAGTTAGTGAGTCCAGGTTCTGTTTTGGCATGTTGTATGTCTGATAAATTCCAAGTCATCTTTTACAAAGCACTGGGTTTCAAATCAAAGATGAAAGTGAGGTGCAACCAAAGGTGCTGCTTGTTGGCATCCCCAGCTGCAACGACAGAATGGAATTAAATGTTTATTTAGAGCCTCCTGGCTGGCATGATGATCCAAATTTCACAGAGTCCGTATCCATGGACTAGAAATGGTCTTCTGAGGGAATGCAATAACAGGCTAGAGCTTTCATCTCCTGCATGCTTTAGCATTCACAGTGCCCTTGAGCAGAAGCAGAGCTGCCCAGGTCTCCTGGTCTTTGAAAGGCTCCCAGACTTCAGTAGATCATTAAAATATTCCAGAAGTATTTCAAGACACTGCCTCTTAAAATTAATCATAAATAGCAGTGTAGCTGTTTAGGGCTTAAAATCAGCATGGTGAGTAGTTCCAGAGGGAAAGTGGGAACAGTGACTAAAACTTCTTGCTGTGCAACACTGCCCTCCTTTACCTTCTCTCGGTGGTGTTTTCTGCTGAAATCCACCAGTGTATGGGTTTGTATTTCATGTCTCCATCCAGAATTTGGCTTTCGAAACAAAAGCTCCTTGGTTCTTTGAGAAAATCATCACAGAAAGTGCTTCTTATCTTCAAAGTGTTTTTCTGACATTTATTAATTGGATCCTCACGATCCTGTGAGAGGGGTAAGGAGCAGCCTGGAAATGCCCATCAAGCACTCCTACTGTACTGACCACTTCTGCAGCCTAGCTGGAAAAAATGTTTTGTTCTGTTTTTTTTTTTTTTTAACTGCCCAAATAACTTTAAAAGTGTTTGAAAAGCAGGGCACAAAAATTAAAACTACTTTTGAGCTTTCAACAGACTTTTATGCATTTGTGCTTGTGGACATAAAAAAGCTGCTGTTAAACAAGCAGGGGCAGATCCTGTGCAGCTCCCAAATTAAATTACAATGGTGCCATTGATTTCCTTGGGCCTGGGCTGCCACAGGCCAACTGAAGGGCCTGGCTCCTTGCTTGGGAAGCTAAGCAGTGTATAGTAAGACCTGATGTGAATAAAGAGCTTTAAAACCTAGTCATCATAATGGGAGCACTGCCTAAAATGAAGATGCACTTGGAAACAGATGGAATAGATTTTGTGAGAGAGTCAAGAGAAAGACACGTTAAATGAATGGAAAAGAAAAACAAAACAAAAGAAAATTATCGGTATTTGTGGGTATAACCTAGAGGTGGAAAATATTTTATCTCTCCACTGGATCACTGAAAATTCCTTTGTCTCTCAAATGACCATTATCCTAAACTGTATCTGACAGTAAGTAAAGGGAACCATTTTGTATTTTGGTATTTAGGGTGGGGTTTGTTTCTGTCTTCACTGAAATTAATCAGAAAATGCTGTTAACTGATGAAGTTGCTGTGTGGATTTTTGATAGGATTATAAATGAAAAAATGTGCAGTGTTGAAACTTATTGGACTTGGAATAAATGCATGTCAGTATTGTCCAGAAAGACCTTTAATATCTAGTTCACATTGTGAATTCATGGTCAGATATTTTAGTTAGAATTTATGGTCCTTTAAGATAATGCAAGCGTGATGTTTAATTTGGCAGTAAAATAGTTGTTAATTGAATGGGTTGGGAACTTGGAAACATTGAAACAGTGATTGATTAAAAGACTGATAAATACCATGCTGGACTACGAGTAGCGTTTCAGTCTGCCAATTTAAATGAGCAGTGTTACTTGCACTCTGTCAGGTTTGTAGCATCTTCCTATTTAGTGTAGGCAGAAATGAGCCTAAGAGATGGGAGAAGAGCTCTTGGTAAATTCGTGGTCTGCTAAGTTTGGTATGTTGCACAAAGGTGAGCCTGCAGTAACATGCTGTCTTGTTTGGTCATTGGCAGCCAGGGTGACAGGGGACCCCTCAGAGTGCAGCAGTGATCCTGGGGTTTGAGCAGGTTTTAACATGGGTATGGTGGTGGCTCTTTGGTCTGTTTGTTTGTGTGCACAAACACCGATTAAAAGACTGCTGCTTTTGTGCAATAGGTATACAAGGTCTTCATTCTTTACAAATTTAATCCAATTATGTGTTCCCCTTTTTCTGCTGCTTTATTGTTCCTACCCTCCTTAATTAAGCATTAGAAACCATTATTGATCAGTGCCTTGAAGAGTTTATGCTGTTTCCAGCATTAGTTGCTGAATACAGTGCTGATCTTCCTGCCCTACTCCTGGCTGAGAGCGATGAAGAAGCCTTGTCCCTGTGTGGTTAACCCTGAGCTCAGTTTGCTGCAGCACCAGCAGCCATCTGTTCAGGATGGTAATAACTGAAAAAAGGTGTCACAAAGCCCTACAGTCTTTCTCTTCATGATGCTTTACAAGTGGAAACAAGCAGTGTGTTTACATTTGTATTTGAGAAAGGAATTGAATTATTTTGTTGCTTTTTTTGTTGGTTTTGTTTATTTTTGGGCATTTGGGTTGGTTTGAGCAGAAGAGAATCTCAGTACAGATGCATGTGATCATTTTACTGACTTGAATGGAAGAGACATTGTTGGATTAGCTGGTTATGGCTTCTTTGGGTGAGGTGGGCAGGGTTGATGTTTTAGGTTAGGGTTTCTTTTAGGCAGCTAGTATAGAAACAAATAAAAAAGGTAAATGGAAAAGAAAAGGTTGGAGGAAGTAAAGGAAAGAAGATGCTGAGTAAAAGGCAGTATAAAGAGAAATACCAAAACTCATTCAAATAAAGACTCGCCCCACCAATATGTCTTTTAAAATGCTAGTAGATATTTTAACCTGCATTTATATCTATATAAAATCATCAAGGAAGTATCTGGGGATTGCTGATTACTTGGATTGGTAATAATAGTCTCTGACACAGACTTTTTTGGTTCAGTTAATTTGTTCAGACTTACCTTGTGCATTTTTTTAAATGTAGGTGACTCAGCAGCTTTATTGAGTGACTGTATCTGCAGTTCAATTGCTTTGTATTATATAATAACTACCCAAACTCTGCAAGCCTTGGCAGTTAGTCCCAGCCCACTGTGCTGTGCACAAACCAGTTGCATTCTACATGTCTAACCTCTAAAGGATCCCAAAGCCTTTCTGAAGTTTATACACTTGATTCTCTTCGGCTTTTTTCTCTCCAAAAGCTTTTCTGTGGTCAGCACTGAGACCATTTCAGTGTTTCCTTAGTCAGGAGTAAGAGGTGGAGTGGAGGCTGCAGTGTGTGCTTCGAGTTTAACAGCTGTGATTAAACAAAGGCCACGCACAGTTGTTCAGCAGATATTACAGTGCAGCAAAGCAGTTTCTCCCGAGCCATGGCCTTTCCCACAGCATCCCAGGGTGTGCAGATAAACAGCTGAGCCCCCAAGGAGGAGCAGCCTGCCCTGTGCATGTGTTTGGCTTTGGGAGGGGCTCTCTGAGGTCCTGTCACTGGAATACAATGTGCACAGAAACATCAGGGCTTTGATCTGTGACTTGGCAGTGGCCTGTGAGTGTAACCACTTGAAATTATGGCAGTCATTATGGTCTAGTCCACAAAAACCTGGATTAAAAAGGTGGATTTCTTTCTATTTACCCTCTCCCTGATAAAACTCCTGGTTTTGCGTGAGTCATATTGAAATAGGTCATGTAAAGTTGAAGACTTTGTACCATTGGTAAAGAATCTGTGCTATCATTCAGGAGCATCAAGTATTTACTAGACATGTGTAACGTGTTACATTGCAGGAATTGTTCAGTTTGTGTTTATAACAGGAAGCTAGTTTAAATTACTTTGGGGAGGGTGGATATTTAAAAGGCTCTTCACTCATAGACAGAATTCATAAAAAGACTTGCTTAATTATCTCAAACATGGAAAAAATGTTCCCAGCTAAATATGAAACTACGTGTGCTGGATGTACTTTCACAAAAAAATTAAATTCACTATTAATGTAAACAGTGTAAAAAATGCTTTCTCAAATGCAGAAAAAATAGATTATGGAGTATATGAATTTTGGTTTAAGCAAAAATTAAGGCTGTATTTGATAACTTTTTTATGGTTCTGAAAAAGTGGTAGTGGAGATATCCTATTAAAGGGAAAAGATAGAGCTTATCAAATTTTCATAAGACTTAAGCAAAGACAGAAAGACAAGGATTTTTTTCTAAGGTGAAATTGTAAAGGAGATATTAGAAACTTGCTTCTGAAATGTTGAATATTTAATGTTCAGAATGATAAATTAATTTCAGTCATGTTTCATAGTTTGAGACCAATGTATATAGCAATCCCTGTACAGTGTGTTGATCAGGAGCCCTGTGGGACTCATGCAGAAGGTCTAGAAGATCAAACTTGAGGATTAGGAGCAACTGTTTGCAGGTGATCTGCTTGCACACTGTAGGGGGGAAGAAAATAAATTACTTCTTGCTAAAAGAAGAGAGAAACTTTCTTTTTATTAATATATTATTTGCCACATATGCTTGGAAAAACTTAAATTCAGTTCCTGATGGCAAAATAATTACACAGTCTGTACTAGTTACACTTAACTCATTTTCTTTTATTGTCTGTTTGGAATCTGGACTGCACTGTTTCATCTGTGCTGCAGACAAAATGCTGCCATTAATTAGCCAGACTTATCTGCTGATTTGAGGTTAGACTCACACCTTGCAAACCCATAATTTTTTCCTGTGTTTCTGTGAGTAGTTTGATCAGAGAATTTTTTTTTCATTAGCTTAGTAGGTAGCTTGGGAAGAACAGCAGTAGAATGAGATGTGATACTCTGAAATGCTCTCTGTATTTGGAATGATCCTGTGCTACTTTTTGTGAAATATTTCAGTCATATTCTTTGTTGGTTTTGGAGCTATAGAAGTCATCAATAAAATGTGATGATTTCTGGTTTTGTCATGTCTGTAGATTTCTGGGCTTACCTCCAGGTATCAGTTGTGTGTTTCACATGGTTTGATGGCTTTGTCAAATAAATATCAAATCAGTTCCATCCCAGAGCATCTTTTTTATATTTAAATGTGTGGACTGACATAAACAATAACATGAGTGATACTGCTCCAGGCCTTTATAGCCAGAAGATAATGCCTGAGAAATTGATACCAGTGCTGTGTTTTCAGCTTTCCTCTGACCACCCAGCTTATTATGCCAGATTTCCTCTTCTGGCAGAGTGTACCCAGGTAAATGGAGACAGCCTCTCACAAGTGTCTGTGTCATTTTTCACTAGGAGACATATATTCCAGAGGATCTGTGATAAATGATTGTTGTTTTAAGTGAAAGACTAAGGTTTACATGCTGTTGTCAACTTTCATTGGAAGAGAGACTGAGTGAAGAACTGGATGATTTTTTCAGGGCTGGGCATGGGCAGTCTGTCTGCTTTAGTTTGTGGCCTGTATCCTTACTGTAATGGACACTGAATTAATCAAAGCACCTGCACCCTTACCCTAAAGGTCACTGAATTAATCAAAGCCCATCTTCTCCCACCCATGGTCTGGTCTGTGTTTGCTCTCGAGTCTCCGTGCCCTGATCTCCCCTGGCCCGTGGCTGCCTGGCCCCTCACACGCTGTGGGCTCCTGCTCCACCCTCCTGCCAGGACAGGAAAACCATTTCAGATTTCTCCTCCATGCTGGTGTCAGCATTCCCTCAGACCTGAGTGTACCTGGGACTTCAGTGTCTGTGTCAGCCCAGCCTGAAATCAGCCACGAGGTCTGAAAGGCCTCCAGAGAGCAGCAGTATCAGACACTGGGCCAGGGCAAGCCGTGTCTAAGCTAGGGGACCCAACAGTGCTATGCAGCTCAGGCTGTGTGTTTTGAGTTACAGTGTTTAACTTTACCACACAGAGCATCCAAAATTCTTGAGAAATTCCTCTTGAAATTCAAAACAGCTAGGAGTATTCATTAGCTCCAGTTTTCATAGCAAGGAACAAAAGCTATCTAGCAAACAAAACAAGCAGTTTCTACTTCAGCTTTTAATTCTTGTGAGATGGAGTGCTCTTTTCTGCAGGGATGTCACAATCTGCTGGTTTAGTTTAGCTGTCATACAATTATTCCAGTTCTTGGCAGTTGACAGGAGTGCAAGGAGGTACAAAACGCTTTTTGTTATGCCAGCTGGAGAAAAAAGTGGGGTATTTACACATGTGCATTTCACTAATCTGGCCCTTCTGACTGAAGTAGTGTCTAGATTAGAAGATACTTCAATTGCATTTATCTACCCAAAGGACTTTTGCCAAATGTGTGCTGAGTTTCTGTGCTGGGTTCACTAATATGCAGTTGAACTGTGCCAGAAGGCTCAGCTATCATGTTCAGAGCCATTAGCAGCCAGTCCGATCAACTCCTGAAATACAAGAACCAGATTCTAACTGAAATAATGTAACTAAGACAAATCCTATCATCTGCAGGTTCAGCTGGAGCTGCATGGCTGAAATATCACATGCTACATTGGAAATGTATCCCTGTTAGAGACTACCAGTCCTGAATGCTGTTTGTTATTTCTAAATCCTCGGTTTACAGCTATTGCCAGTGGAGACTATCTCCTGATGTTACTGACATAGGGTAGGAAATACATTGCTAAGAATTCAAGCCCTGCTTTTTCACTGGGCTTAGACAAAAATTCTAATTATGCCCTATAAGAGCTGACGTTCTGAGACTGTCACTTAAAAACTGTAACCTCAGTTATGTCCTGCCTTCTTTACAGAAAGAAATTAAGAATGTATAAGTAAGAATGGGAAAAGGGATTTTGAATTTCTATAATAAAAAAAGCCCACAATTTTGAGTTAGACTCTACTGGTTAATTTCTATAGTCTTCTGAACCATAGGAGTTCCCTTTGAGGTACTGCATTTCCCAAAACAAAATAGTAGATGTGCAATGGGCTATGCATTCAACAGTTAAAGATATAAGACATGTATGATTCTTACTCTGGTTCTCTGGGGCTTAATGTTGTCCTTTTCTTCATGTTTAATTCCTCTCAGTCTATTTTTGTGCCAGTCCTTCTGTCCTTCCTCTTCAGTATTTTCATGGCAACAGTAAAATTACATAAAACCAAACAGCAGAAAATTTACATAAACTTTAATGGGAATTTAGTCAACCACTGCTACCCCTTCAACTCAAGGGAAATTTTTGTTCAAGTTAGAAGAGAGAGAGGTTTTTATAGATTAATTTAATAGTTCTTAATAAAATGTGTTTGAGATATATAATTACAGAAAATGGCTAGGTAAAAATAAATGAAAAGTTCATCACTCTTATAATGTACTGTCATTGTGTATATTAATTGTGTAAGTCCTTTTAGGTTAGGTCATTCACAGAATAATAGAATCTGCTCATTTTCAGATTTTGTTGGAATGATTCTTTTCTTGAACAAATGTTGTGCTAGCCTTCTGATAGCTTGTCTTGTACTTCCCCCCAGTATAGGGGGCTGTAATACATGACTCATAAAATGCAGGAATTGTTCAGGAGTGATGGCATTTCTTGAGTTCTTTACTCATTGCAGTCCATACTTTGATACAAAGTAGGAATTGAAGCACCCTTGATGAAGAACTGGGTTGTTGCATATTTAATTGTGGTGGTTATTGAGATGCAGTGCCAATATTTGCATATGTCATGAATAGCATAGACCATTAATGCCTTCACACTTCCCTGACTTTCATAAAGCCTGTCATGCTGAAGAGGCCTAGGCAGGCTTATTTTTGTGCTAGAGACCTCAGAAACATAGCACTAGCCTAAAGATAACTTCATCTCTGTTATTTCCTCTTATTCCTTTGTTTACTTTCCTGGTAAATGTTAGTATGGCCTCCAATAAATGCTTTTAGAAAGTAATTCTATGATCTGGGTAAGCATACTCTTTAGTGTTCCCTGATTCTCTGCTATTTAGAGCCATATCTGAACATTCTGAATTACTGCCTTGGCATAACTTACTCCCCATGGAAAGCCTTGAAATCATGTAAGTGTTATTAGTTTTGTGCTTAAGAATAATAATAATATTAAAAGTTATCAATCACTCAAGAACACCTGCTTGGAAAATGGGAAAAGGCATTTTATTAGAGTAATTTTAAAGAAGGGAGACAGTAATAGGAAGAAAACTGAAAATTAAACCCAAGATGCAATTCATAAGGAGTGCTTATACCTTGCAGTGCAAGAATTAACAAAATGCTGAAATTCTGCTTTGATGAAAGTTTCTCCTTGCATCATCAAATCTGCTTTGTGAGCTCCCTATTTCCAAAGCTCCAGGCTGTACACAGACACAGGTTTACAGTCTCTGTGTAGCAGCTGAGTAATAGGATGCAGAACATTCCCTGCTTGAGTAACACTACTGTTTATATGGGTTTTCCAAAGGTCCATGTTGCACACTGCCTCCCACTGGGATTGAAGATGATGTGTGGGAGAGCAGCAGTGACACTGAAGCACAATAAATGCCATATGATCACATTTTGCAAATGTCAGGTCATGTGTCTGTGTGTGTATTTTGCAGTACCTCGTGTGCCAGGGTCTCAGAAGTCACAGTGTGAGGATGCTGTAGTCAGAGAGGGGATTTCTGGAATTTTGCTTCTCATCTCACCAAAAAGACAGAAGAGGAAGCCTAGACTAGCTCATGTGGTTTTGTTTCATTGGCTGTTACCAATACCTATCAGGGAAGACTGCTAAAAACCATGGGGAAGTCCTGCATCCTCTCCTGACAGAAGCTCAAGATTTGGTACCATGCAGATTGACTCTGCTCTTCCTTTGGGGATTTTACTGAAGCCATAGAGACTGCAAACCTGCTGTGGTGTCTGGGCCTGAACAGACTGTACAGCTGTAGGGCAAATCTGGCTTTTTTCTCAAAGCCTATGATGCTTATTTGCATCAGTGGTTAATTGTCTGTTCTGCTTTGCTGCCCCAGCGTTTTCCTTGAGCTGATGCATCAACAGGGCATCAACAGAGAGTCAAGCACACAAAGAATCAGGCACAGCTGAGAGAAGTGGGAGCTTCTCTCTGAAGGAATTGAGGAAGCAGTAGTTCAGTGGTTCCTCTGAAATGGAAAATGGCTGTTTGCTGCAGTGCAGAAAAAGGAGCATTTCTGTTTGCAGTGATTAACCGCAAAACAATTGTGATTAAGCAAATAAACAGTATTTTCTTTTTTCAGGTAAAAAAAAAAAAAATCTGGAATCTTTTAAAAGCGATAGTGGGATTTGCTGCTCTCCTAATCATTAGGAAATGCACCCAGAGGATGCCTCCTTTCTCAAAACTGAAACACCACTAAGTTAGACCTAAGGCAACAGAATAGGAATCTCTTGTACTTGCTTTTTTTTAACAGTATCGTGGTGGAGGGATAAAACCTGCCAAAGTGGAACCTCAGGACAAACTTGGCAAAATTGGTTTAATAAAATTCACTGTTTCAAATTTATTCCCCTTTGAAGCAGGATTTCTTTTATATGATAGCTCCCTAAGGAGAATATCTAAATAACTTATTGAGCAGGATTATGCTGTTGACCTGAAGTTCTGCTGTTAATATTTTGGATAAGAAAGAAAACTGTGCAAACCTTTCCTTGGAAATATAGTATACTTGAATTATCATTTCCTTGTTATAGTGTTGGGAATCTGGTACTTTTATCTAATGCCTGCTATAAAAATATTTAAGCAATTGCATGAATGCTAATGCTAGCAATAAATACTATGTGTCATATTTAATTTGCAATGTTATGACAACTACTCAGCTCATGGATAAATGCAACAGTACCTTTACAAAATAAGGATATGTCCAAGCTATTCAACGCTGTAAGCAAAGATGTTTGTTGGATTTCTAAAAAGCAGATTTTGAAGTTTCTACTAGGTGAAAAAACAAGAAATATTTGTAAGAATAGGGGTCTGTATTATGGTGTAATTGTGTAGAAAGGCAGACAACCAAATTTCAGGTGTTTTGCAGATCTGTACATGAATAAGTCCCTAAAATTTGAGTCCTTGTGCAAGAATTCTGATCCCTAGGCTTTGAGAAAGGACTGGAAATACTACAGGACCCAATTTACACCTGGTTTCAGGATCTTAGAAGCACATGCTGAGACATATTATGCTTTTCTGTTATGTTTGTTTCTGGTCCTTCCTGGATTGAGGAACAGTGGAGGCATACACAGAGGGGTTTTGTCTTAAAGTTTCTATTAGAAAATACTGTTTTGCATTAGGACTATGTAAAGTCATAGAGCATTTCTTAAGGGAGAGTCCCACTCTCTGGTCACAGTTAAAGTGACCAGTAATGGCTTTGAACTCCCAAAATGGTTGGCAGTTCATGAACAGTTTGCCTCAGCTGTGCACAGTTAGAAGATGCCCCATTTTTGTTACAGATCTGTACCCTTACCCTGTCTTGGTTACCAGTGAAGAAACTAAATACCGTGCAAGAGCTGAAAAGCTGCAGAGACACTGGGTTTGGATTTACACAATCTGATCCTAATTGAAGGCCAGTAAGAGAACTGCTGAGCATTTTCTAATATCCTCCATTGGCTCTGAAATAAGGGGTTTGTAGGATCAGATTGTTAAAATCATTTGACTCTTGCTGATCATGAGATCTTAGCCCTACTCATATTTCTTGGATTAAGATCAGGGTCCTGTGGGAGCTTTGACATGACCTCAATAGGAGTTTGAATTGAAAAATTCAGAGGCAAATAATAGATAAATCAGTTCATGAGAAGTGTGCCAAATTTCTCCTGAACATTGTGTAACTAAGGTGTGTTCTAATAATCAGCAAATATCTGTGCTTCTGGAAAGCAGTTTTTTCAGAGAATGCACTTGAACTAATGAATATTTCATTATTTAAGAACTGTTTATTATTGAGTTTCTAGGCATTTGGCTTTTTCCTCGTTATGCAGAGGTACTTTAAAGTAGCCTAGAAGCTGTGTGCTGTGACTTGGAGTATTTCTAGACTGTGGTCCATGTACTTCCTCTTTAGTGACATAACAGGTATTGTGTACTCCATCCTGCAAGACTGACAGGCATGAAGGCAGGCTGTGTTTTGCAATACTGAATAATTTTTGGGGTTTTTTTTTTGAGGTTTTTTTAATGTCTGAAGTTGTCTTCAAGTCCTTTTGGAGAAGAGAGTTTTACAATCTGTGTGCATTCAGAAGTAGGCACTGGTTTTAGGAGTTGCACTGGTGTGGCAGCTGGTCAGCCGGCTGTGGGTGTGGCTGCTCAGAGCTAAAGGCCAGCTCAGTGCATTTGCTGGACTTTTCCACTTTCTGGACTTTTTCATTTGCTGCACTTCACCAACAAGCCCCTCCCTTCCAAGTTTCTCTTCCTGTTACATTCCTCATGGTTTGTACCATGAAGCCAACTGACTTACCTCACAGGACATGTCACCAAAGGCTATCTGTGGGGTTTAGTCGTACAAGATGCACCTCCCTGCACTGATTTTTATAATGCAGTATGTGAATATTTTAGATTTGTCTCTGAAAGCTCCATATGATGTATTTTTGTGCAGGAAAGATAAACAGGAGACGTTGCATGTTTCTTTCACTTCTTTCATCAAAGTGGTTACTCAGAAGTAGTCTGAATATTTACTGCAGCTGTATCTGGGCACTTTCTTTAAAGGTGCTGGGAAAGTGTTGTTTCTCTAGAAAGCTAGTATGGCCAAGACATTCTTGTACTTTAATTTAACTTAACAGCAACAGGATTAAATCTTTAAAAGCTTGTTAAAATAAAATACAAGGAAAATTCTTCAAATATAATGGGTCAAGTAAAAATTGTGCTTATGGTTTAAAAATAAGAAAGATTCTACATTTTGCCTGTAAGATGCTTTGGTTTTTGATTGGCAGCTGCAATGCAAATGCAGCCTGAGAGCCCCATCCCTCTCACCCACTCACCTGTTGGAGGTGCCTTTGTTGAGGACCTTTATCAAAGAACATTTTATGATGTTTTTTCAATATTTGACTTGCACCTTGAGTGCATCTGCAGCTTGTCCAGGTTCCCTGCATTAAATCAGCAGTGAGACATTTGCCATTGACTCCAGCAGCCAGGCCTTGACCTGGATTCCCACTGGCCACTAATAATAACAATAACAACAACAACAACAACGATAACAATAATAATAATAATAATAGTAATAATCCAATAATAATAATCCAATAATAATAATAAACCAATGTTGCAAGGCTGCAGCCTCTTCCCAGAGAGAGGAGCTGCTCCCTGCTTCACTCTCTGTGGGTCAGGACCAAATGAGAGACACTTCATGTATGTGGGAAAGAACTTCAATTCTGTCTGTCTGCAGCCTTAATAGGGCTTGTAAAGCAATTAAGTGGGACTTAGGATACTGTTCTCCCAGGCAGAAAAGCCTTAGGACAGAAAAATATACTGTATTGCTTTGCATGTTTGTGCTGTTGCCAGATTTAGGAAGTTTCATTTCATTATTGGTACTGTGCCTATTTTGGGTGAAAATGTACTGCAAATAGTGAGGTACTACACCCACATCTAAAATATTTCTCTTCAGATATGGTTAGAAAAATAGGAGTCATTCATCAAGACACTTAAAATATATATCAAACTGCTAATATGGAGAAGTTAATCAGAACTGTGTCCTGAAATACTCCATATCACTCATGCAAAACATTATTGAAGGCCACTGTAAACAACACAGTTTTAGTTAAAAGCCATTTCCAAGATGAAAGACAGATTAAATGAGCTACAGCATGTATGAGGAATTCCTCACAAGGACTTAATGGTAAAGCTTCTCGTAATCTTTCATGCTTTGGCTAAAAATATTAGCACCATAAAAATTCTTCAGGGGGCAGACTTGAGGTGGTGGATGCAGAGTGATCAAAACATAAAAGAGGCACATTTTCCCTTTTTATGGAGAGGCCTCTTTCAAATGTGTCATATGATGGATTTGAAATGAAAGGTTAATGTACACTCAGTTTTTCAGACAGCCGTCTTTCTACAGCTTCATTATTAATAACAATTTAATCTTAGCCAGCTCTCTTTTTTTTCTTGAGCTCTTGATGATTCATTTATCTTATTTGTTTGGCATCAATCTAAGAAAAAATACTCAGATCATGAAGTTAAGGAAGTGTTCAACATTAATAAACCAATGTAAAAATCAATCTCCAATACATTTTGCAGAAGTTTTTAATCCATAGTTGTTTGAATTAAAAAGTAAAAAAGTGTAAATAGCAAATAAACAGCAAATAATGTGACTGGATTTCCTGTTTAACCTGTTGCAATATTTTTTGAGCTGTAATTTTTCCTCTCAGCATGAGATGAGGAATGATAAAGCCATTTCCAGGGCTGATATTGTATAAAATATTTTTCAAGTAATGTCCACAGTGTAGAGATTGTTTTGTTGGCATGTCAGTAAATGAGACCTAGGATGCAAGTGGATTTATGGCAGCTCTTGGGAAAATAAACATGTAGCATTAAGTAAAATAAAAGTTCAAAATGTTGAATACATTTACAGGGTCTGATCCAAAGCCATTAAATTCATTTACATTTTTGCTTTTATAAAAATATTTCATCAATAATTAAGCAAATTATAAATAGCTGGGTAGTCAGCAGCAACCCCTCCAAGTCAAAATATTTTGGATTTTACAACCTAGCAAGACAAGGGAGTGTCACTGTCCCTTCTCATGGGACATTCTGTTCTGAGTCCTGCAGCAAAGCACAAAGACTGCTTGTATTGATTAGTTAGGTTAATTCAGATGTCTGGAATATGTACAAAAAAGAAAAGTTTTGTCTCTAATGTGTGTTACTTTGGAATTAGTAGCATAAATTTAATTTCCCATCATTTAGGCCATCCATGTAAGTTTTTCCTAGTAGCATAAATAGTTGTGTGAAATGTTGAGTATTTTAACTGAGTATCACTGTTCTTGAGACAGAGCAAAGAAGAAGCAAATTGGAATAACTGGGTCCCTCACCCTACACTTTTTTAAGTTCAAAGCTTGTACCTTGAATTTGGATTTTAAAAAGTAAATTACCAAGCAAGATACAGCCAAGGGTATTACTAGATTTTGTTGTCTCTTTTAAAGTTTTTATTTAAAAGCAAATTCTTTTGTAATGAAATTGAAAATCTCTGAGTAGGAAAGGGTTATGTCATTCCTGTGTACTTAAACAATGTCTGATATGGTTTCAGTCTCTCTCTCTATATATATATATATGTTTTTTAAATAATGCAACTGTAATATTGCATAAATTATGCATATATGAGGCAGGAGTTTCTGACCTTAAGGACTGAAAATTATAGTCACATAAATAAAGAAAGTAGGAATGGGAAGGAACAGAGGCTCCTATGTCACCAAACCACGGACTAGCCCATAGTAACAAAGGGAAGGCACTTCCCAGTGGGATATTGAGTCCATACTTTATCAATCCCTGGCTAGTATCTGATTTGCAAGTCACTTTCTTTATGCAAGAGATCCTACAGGCATTTTCAGAATGCTCAGCACTCCCAGCAGTGCTGCAGGTCAGGACTCTGCAGATGTTCTGACAAAAAAGTCTTGCTCTGAAAAGGAAGTGGAGGGACCAGCCAAAGGGCTTCATGAAGAATAACAGGAACATTTGGCAAATCAGGGTTCTCATATGCCCCTACATTGTTTGGTCCTTCTACATTGTGTAATGCACTGGTTTTCTGTATCTGACTCTGTGCTTTGTTCTGCCTAAATCACAAAATAGTCCATGCAATGGGAAAGTGCAAGGAAACCACTTCCTTGGCATCCATGTGTGTTGTGTGTGCTGCTGGCTGGCTGAGAGTCACGTGGCCACCTGGGAGAAACTGTTGAAAAAGGTTTCCAAGCTGTCTTTGATTTTTCTTTCTTTTCCTGCGGCATAAACATAGGAAGTGTTGAGACACAGTTTTCTAAGATTGGTTAGTGTTTGATTTGTTGAGTTTTTTCCCCCACAACTACTAATTAACTGTTCTTTCACCAGCCTTGTTCCCTGGCATCAGGAGTACCTGAGGGTGTTCTGTGCAGCTGTGGGGAACTGATGGGGCAGCAGTGTGGGAAGGGGCTCTCCTCTGACCAAATGCTTGTGTTTGTGTCCCCTGCAGCCCTGCGGAGCCGCTCGGGACGCTCCATCATCAACGGCAACTGGGCCATCGATCGCCCGGGCAGGTACGAAGGTGGCGGCACAATGTTCACCTACAGGCGGCCCAATGAGATCTCCAGCACGGCAGGGGAGTCCTTCCTGGCTGATGGGCCAACGAATGAAGTCCTTGATGTCTATGTGAGTTAGTATTTAAATGATTCTTCCTGATGGAAAAGAAATTGTTTGGCTCATTGTTAACATGCAACACTAAAATGGCATTCAGTACCAACACTTTGTTGCTTTAATTTTGAAATGTTAGTTTTGGTATTTTACACTTGTTTGCTGTGGTATCCATTTTGCTCCAGATCATAGGAAATCTACATCAAGCCTTTTTCTCTCAGGCCTAACTGATCCAGTAAAACCAATTGAACTTGCTCAGTAAAGTAGAAATGAGGCATACAAATGTTCAAGGCGTTTCTTTTGTGAAATGAATTTTTTTCTGGATACTTTCCTATTGAAACAAATTTGGTATAGTTTAATTCTACAGTGAAGAATCAAATACTTAAGCCAGACAAGGCCTCTCACCATCTCAGTTTCCTTTAAAAGAAACAAGTCCATAAACCTGTAGAATGTAGCATTTGAAGCAGAGCAGTTTTAATATGAAGCTGTGATGGGAGACCATAGATAATGGCTATTTGAGAAAGGAAGACAGAAGACAAATGGTGTCTAAGAGGGAGAAATATTGAGAAAGCTTTTTACTTCAGATGAGATACGTTTTTAGTTCATCATACTGAAATAAAAATCATAACTGGAATTGATTACAACTTCTTCCAAGATAAATGGTGTGTTCTGAGATTATACACTCCCACACAGTAAAATTCATTTCTTGAACAAAACTGATTAACTGAATATATGATTCTTTTATACAGGCTTTTTTGTCCTTGTGTGCAATGCAAGGTAGAAAAGTGAATGTGCTGGATAATGTCATAGAAAAATTCATAGTAACTGCCCTGACTACTAAGCTGGGAAAAATTAGATGTTGGCAAAGTTATTTCGCATCTGCTATATGGTGTCTAATAAATCAGTGTAATAATTATGCTAACACTGGAATTGTTAAGGTTGAAAAAGACCTCTTAAGATCATCAAGTCCTGATCAACTGATCCAAACTTCTTTTTCCAATTGATTGTAATGAATGACTGGGAAAAGCCTGGAAAAATAAAGAATTGGGCTCCTAAACTGTGCAAGGCAGACTCTGTTTCTCAGATGTTTGTGTTTTTGTGAGGTTACGGGGTTTGTAAGTTAAGGCTTGGCCCTGAGTTTTTATTTTCAGCCAATTAATGCCTAGTATGTAATGACCCAGAGAGAAATGGCTTAGGAAATGGATCAAACAGATATTTCCAAAGTAATATCATAAAAAAGCCTTAAGTTTTGATGTTGTGTGATGTTTGTTTTGATGTTTGATATTGTAATGTTTTGGTTTAGGCTTAGGGAGTGTAAGAAAGCTGCCATGATGGGCATCGCTCTACATGCTTTGCTCTGTGGCTGCTGCTGTGGATTGCCACTTCTGGTTTGACAGGACTCTCACCAGAGATGTTTCTGGTTGATAGGAGGAATACTACAATTCAGTATGAAATGATTGTTCAGTCTCTTTTTTAATACTGTGGGAAGATAAAGGTGATAGTGCTAGATGCAAGAAAATCAATGCTCAGTGATGACACGGCTCCTCTCCCAGGTTTGAAATGTGTAGCCAAGCAGATACAGATGTCTTTTTTCAGGCTTCATCTTACAGTGCCTGAGTCATGTAATTCTCCAATCACCCATACTCATGATCTTTATGCTCTGTGTAGAAAAATGAAGAGAGTTGCAGATGGGAACTCCAAATGGCTTTCTGTTCTGTTTTTCTGAGATCATGCTGTCTTTCTTCCACTCTGAAATATAAAGTGAAAAGCTTTCTGATTTACAGGAGATTATAAGTAACAAGAAAAAGAGATGCAAGTTCTGTCCAAGTTTGAAGTGTACATTGCTACAAAGACTTAGGTCCACTAGGTCAAAGCAAAACTGTTATATCATTTCAGGTATTTTCCTGCAGGCAAGCTGGAACAATATATTAATTAGGTACTTCATCAGTTAAGCTCTGTCTAAAATATGCCTTTCAGTTGTTTTGAGAAATATGATGGAAAAACTATCACATGGGAACCACTGGGAAGTTGTTCCTGGAATCGTCTAAAGAACAGGGTCCTGGTTCTGAAATGGGAAGTGTACTCTGTTGCTGAAGTTAGTTCACAGTTCTTGGTTCTCTCAGGACCACAAAGAGGATGTATTTGTTGGATAAGAAAGTGACATTGGAAGGACCCAACCTTACAAAAAAAAATACTGCAGGCAGTGCATTATTAGATGGTTCAGAAAAGTGAATACTCTCTGGGGGGCAGCGTTTAGAGGAACAGCTATTATAGTTGGCAAGGAAAGAGTGATTTTGACATAAGTTAAAACAGAAGTCTGAATCCCTAGTTGGTATTAATAGATGTGAATTTAGCGAAGCCTTGAAGCATTAGTTGTCCTCTGCTGGGTCACTGGGGCCATTGGGATAGCAGGACATTTTACTTCTAGGTCTGTGAAACCATGAGGTTCATTGGTGAGAACCAAAGAGCCAGAGATAGCTCTGGTGTTTGCTTGTGGGTTTGTTGTTTTAGGTTTTTGTTTATTTGTGTTTTGATTTGATTTGGTTTTGAAAGGTACTTTGAGTATAGTCTGAGGCTTCTATCAGACTAATCCCCACAGAGAGTTTAGGCTAAAATGTGTCAGTAGTAGCAGTACTGAAATAATCAGAGCTAAAGTGCTGAAACTAGCAGCTCATGACACCCCTGCATTTGTAGTGTGGGTGTGCTCAGGCTCAGAGCAGCAGTGCAGTAGAATTCAGTTGGGAATGGAGTGTGCTGCTAACAGTTTATTAGAGCTGTCCTTTCTTAGCTTATCTTTCTCAGGTCCTATTATGCCCAACTGCTTAAACAAGCACAGCCAGTGTAACAGTGACTGTCAGAGTCATGCTCCAGTCTGCTCACGTGGGCTTGTGCAGCAGCATTCTGAAAACCCTGAGCTTCATTTTCACATTTAAAGGAGAAAACCTTGTGGTTCCTGCCTGTATTTCATAAAGAGCACGTTGATAGAATTGTGGTTTGCTGTAAGGCATCTTCGTTCAGTTGAAGATGAATGTGGAAGGATGCAGGAGGGCTGCGGGCGATCTTCGGCTGCTGCAGCAGGTCCATGGGCCTTGGGGATCTGCTCCCTGGTCTTTGCTGAGCAGTGCTCCTGGGGAGGGCAGCAGGACAGCCCCAGTTTGAGCTGGTGCGTTGTTGGGGCTCCATGGGTGCTGAGGGAGCTGCAGGTGCTGGAAGGAGCTGCTGGCTTTGCGATGGGCACAGAGCAATGCGTGTGTGCTGTCTGCAGGTGTCTCCCTGAGCCGCTGGGGAACCTGTAAAAGTGCAGTGGGCTGCATGTGTAGGGTTGGGGGCTGTGGTGTTTTGTTTTTTCTGCTTTGTTTCTTCTTTGCTTTTGTTTCCTCAAGCATCTGTTAAGTTCCTGCTATCTGAGAGTGTTTTGATGACCTTAGGACCATCTCTTCTGCTGCTGAGGCCTGGTGTGAGCCTCTGCTGCTCCCGTTGCTGAGGGGGGAGGCTGTGGCTGGCACAGCCCGCAGCACACCTTGGCCCCAAGCATGGCACTCTTAGGTTTTTCAAAGAAGATTTAGACAAACAGTTTCTCTGCCGTCAAAAGCTAGCTCAATTTGCAAACACAGGAACTTGCATTTTCTTCTTTGCAAACAGTAACTTGTGTTTTCTTCTTTTTGCGTTTTTTGGAGACAGTCATTAACCATTGCTTTTATCCCAAGCAGTGATAAATAATGTTATGTAGCTGATCAGTTCAAGTTGATATTTAAGTATTAGTAACATAACAAGTGGAAGAACTCAATGTATGATTGGTTTTCTTTTTAGATGATTCATCAGCAGCCTAACCCTGGTATACATTATGAATATATCATTCCAGGAGACAATGTCATTAGTCCTCAGTTGCTTGCTCACAGAAGGCCAGGTAAAATGCCACCATTTCCTTTTGTCAAACACTTTTTGTTACTTAATAAGCTAATGGAGAAATTCATACAAATGAATTAGTGTAAATGCTGTCATTGATGTGGGAGAGGCCCAGAATTTCACCCTACATGTTGAATAAGATTTGGTAAAACTTCAGTGAATTAAAACTGGCAGGGTTTATTATGCTTTAGCTGGGAAGATTACTACTTTGAGTAGGAGTGTTGTAACCATGTCTCAGAAATGAAATAGAACATGATCTTTATTTTCAGAGTGTTTTTCTTTCTGAGATAATTTAAAACAACCCTCCATAGTTCCCCTTTCCTCTTACAACTGGAAAGGATCAAACAGAACAGTGTTCTCTTCCCAAGCAAGAATCTGGGCAGCTCCTGCCTGAGCTGTGAGTATGTGCTGTGTGTACACCTAGGAAGTTCTGAAGGACAGGAGAAACTTTGCAAGTGAATTTGGTCCTCACTTTAATGTTCGTGACTTGCTTTGACAAATTTCTGAGTGTTCGGTATGCTCATAATGAGGAGCAGCTGTGCTGTGACACGGGGAGGCACAGAATGCAGAGCACAGAACAAAACAAAAATGCTTTGGGAAATTTTGACACTGGGTGCATTAACTCTACGTTGTCTTTGGAGATTGTTCAGTTTTTAGTTTTTAATGTACTTGCTGGCTAAGACTTGGTTATCTTAGTTTAAAGCAACACTGTCTTTGCAGGTCACTATTAGGCAGTCTCTACATAGCAGATTAAAGGTGCTTCCAAGTTTAGTGATTCTCCAGTTCTAATTATTAGAGAATCATAACATAGACTAATAGGCTCATTATTTTACTTTTCTATTATTGTCCATCATCAGGGGAGCCATTGAATGGTCAGTTAGGAATGCCAGAAAGTACAAGTCATGAGGATGAGGATTTGCATAGAGAGACAGGCATTCTCACTGGACAGTCAGCTGGAACTTTTCCAGTTATTCAGCCAGGAAGATTTCCTTCTCATCAGCCAGAAAACCAGGTGCCTGCTATGCAACCACCAAGACAAAACCGGGAACACAACTGGAAGCAGGTTGGAAAAACCGAGTGCACTACTACATGTGGGAAAGGTAAGTGCTTTGTGTGTGCACAAAACATTGTTAGACCTGCTGTTTTCTGTTCTCTTACAACCAAAAGCCACGTCACTGCTATTACCTGTGCTTATATTGAAATCAGTAAAACCAGCAACATTAGAAATAGAAAGTATGGAAATTATAAGGAAAGAGATGACATTTGCCTCTGAAAGGAAATATTTCAGCATTTATGGCAAGCTGCTCTCTCCCATGCCCTTGGTACATAGCTACTCAACATTCTTTGGCATTCTTTACCATTCCTTCTGCCTCTCCAGCTTTGTCAGATACACCCACCATGCTTTTTGTGTCTTTGTCAGTTTGACATGGGAAGGTTTCACAGGCATTTCATCAGACATATCTTTGTCTCATTGGATGTTGCTGGAGCAGCACTGATGTGACTACAGGAGTCTGAGGTTTTAACAGGGAAGAAGTGGGAAGGAAAAGGGATGGAAAGGACCTGGTGAGCTTTTGGGAAGTGGTGCATACACTGCTTGCATATACTGCAGAGATTAAGTTTTGCTGCCAGACATTCACAGTGACCACAGATTCAATAATGCAGAACACCAGCAATTACTTGGAAGAATAAGTTTTTGTGACGGTAAAAGTGAAATCTTTTGTACTATGCATAGCCACCCACCACCATACCATAAAACTGCAGAGGTTTAAAATAAACATGTACCAGTGTGGGAGCTCAGCTGACTGTCACCAGTTCATATACATGTAGAACATTTGCTTCTTAATTAGTTTGAGAGGACACTTAGTAAGTTTGGTTCGAGGCCAGATGGGTGTGCATGTTATAGCTACAGAGCTGAAAAAATCCAGCAATATTGATAGCAATCAAAACTGTTTCTCAGTTAAAAAAAAAAAAACAAAAAGAAAACTCCTTGGAGAAATTACTGCAAAAGTACTAGAGCTAAAATACTACCAGTAAAATTCAGACTTCCTTAAGTCAGCCCTTTTGTGGAGAAAAATATTTTAGTTGGCATTTAAGCACACTGTGCTTTTACTACAAGTCATGCAGGCAGAATCCATAATTGTGTCTGATTATTGGCTAGCAGCAATCAGTCTGTATCAATTACTGAGTGACTGAATTCCCATATTCAAGGTGAATTTCAGTATCTAAATCAGGTAATTTATGGTGCAGTTGCAGGAACACATCAGGATAAATGTATTCTTCCTTTCCATTATAGAAATCTTAGTTGTGCATGCTGTGGCCTTTATCAACATTGGCACATGGTTCTTCTCCTTGCTGCAGAGATCTGGTTGCTTTTGGCAGTGGTATTAATGAAATTTGAGTCAAAATGAAGATAGCAAAACTCTAGGACTTAAGAAAAAATTTTAAAAAATTCATTTCAGCCTCCTATTTACTCCATGAAATTTAGCAACAGAGCTGCCAGAAATAAGTGTCTCTTCTCCCATTATATGAAGAATGTGTGCATGTTCTGATTAAGTTAAATTCAAAAGAAACTGGATCTTGAGAGCTGGATCCTGAGACTGTTGAGACTGTATGAACATTTCTTGTGATCTTGCTGTGAGATGCCCCTGACTCTCTGATGGCTCTAAGGCATTTCAAGCCAAACTAGGTTATATAGGCTGACAAAGAAAGGAGTGGAAAAATCACGAAAAAAATCTGTATTATTTAAGGCTTTGTTTTCATTTTGCATCATACAGTATAGGACACTTTCTGCTTTTGTCTTTCCTCTATGTTTTCCATTTTCTTCTACTTTATTTCTTCATGCAGAAATATAGATGATGGTTTTTAATTCTTTTTTTTTAAGATCCACCAAAGTTAAATGACCTTAGGAAATTCCAAGTTGCAAGGAGAAATAAGAAGTTATTTTTGTGCTACCTAAAGAAAAGGGAGTTTTGATGAAAACTTGAGAGATTTCAAAGCACGTTTGTAAAACTTTGGCTTAGAAAAAGACTATATTATCTTTTTTTTTACAAAGTGAAGATGCTTCCCATGAGAACTGCCATCGTCTCTTGTCCTAGATTTCCATTTAAGATGACTGAGCAGATAGATCTGCTGGAATTTGGGCAGTGCAGAAACTGCTGCCGCATCCTGTCAGCTCTCACATTTGGAAATTTTGGATAAAACCTTTCTCTATATTTTCTGTTGTCAGTTTACGCTTTTCCTATCTGCGTCAATGTTGGATGCTGCTGTTACTGCTGCAGAGTGTTTTGCAGTTCTTTACCTAGTTGACTGTTTAATTTCAGGATCACAGTACCCGATTTTCCACTGCGTCAACAGAATCACTCACGAGGAGGTACCCGAGGGTTACTGTGACAGCAGCACCAAACCCATTCCAGAAGAGGAGGCCTGCAACCTCTTCCCATGCCCTGCTTTGTAAGATACTATAAATTAAGTCAAGTGAAATAAGCCAATATCATTGGGATCTTGCACATCAAGGAGGCTATTCTAAGTAGGAAAGTAGTTTGACTTTCTAAATGCAGTGCACTTCTGTTGTAAATTGTAGTGGATTTTTTTTCCATAGTTGTTGGTCCCCTTCACAGAGGGCAATGGCATGCAGAGTAGAGAAAAGGGAACCTGGAAACGAGTAGGGGTAGCAGTTTCTCAAAATGTGTGTGATTGTTCAGGCAGACACTCTCTGTGGTCTCTGTGGGTACACTTTTTTCAAGTGAGAGGCTTCTGCATATGCCTGTGCAAAGAAGAGGCTCTGCAGGTTCTGTCACTCACGTGAGATCAGTGTGATACAGTGGCCATACTTCCATTATTTAAAGATGAGATAGTGCTCACAACAGCCCCCTTGTACATTCACGTGCCTTCCCTGAATTGAGCAGTTCCTTGGCTCCAAGTCTGGGTTCTGAGGTGGTGGTCCTTGTTTCCAGCACACTGGTACAACCAGCTCAGGTGTGGTTTCCTTCTGAATCACACTTGCTATTCAGGAGACTGTGAATTGCTATTGGCTGAGCACCTGTTTGAAACACTCAAAAATTAAAAATATAAATAAAAATTTAAAAAACAACCAAAAGGACAGTTCATCCAGGGTGTATCCCAAGAAGAGAAAAGGGTTAAACCCAGTTGCCATTAGAGCAACTTTGTTTTAGGTCAATTTTCCATCTCTCTTGTGGTTATACTCTTCAATTCTCTTTTGAGCAGCAAGTGGTCATTCCTTATCTCAGGGAAGTTTCTAATGATGTAAGTGCCCTTGCAGGCTCACAGATATCTCTGATGAGCAATTTCCTAGTGCATATTAGATACTCAGGAACTTCTGAAGTAATTTATATGGAGATGGCTTTTCTGACCAAAAGCGTTTTTCTCACCTTTTTCATTCTAACAACTCATAGTCATTCAGGATAACATCAAGAGTATAAACAAAGGAATGTAAATATTTAAATACAGAGATTTTGCTCGCTGTCCACCAGAGTTCTGAAATAAAATGTGTAAACAGTTTAAATACTTTCCTTTAGATGTGTGCCTGACTTCATGCTTGTAAAGAAAAAATTGAAATTAACATTTTATACAAAGGTGACTAAATAAATACAGTGAAATTTTGGATCCTTCTTTTGGAGAAGGATCTATTTAGAGATTTTTTTCAGTCTCTAAAGTTAATTCTATTTGTTCATTGCTTATCATTTACTATTTCAGTTATACTGATAGATGAATGCCTGGATGCTTTTAATGATTTTTGTGGTGTTGTTTTTTTTAGAGCCTTTGCTGCAGAAAAATTTTATGCAGCACATCTTTAAACTTTTGGGAAGTGTCATTAGAGCAGTAATATATATTATAGACAGATTCTTTTAAAAACCAAGCAGCTGTTACAGGCTTGAGTAACTTTTGTAATATGTCTTGAGACCATGAATTGTGCAGTCTGTATCCATGCTCATAATTAGCAGCCTCTGCAGGAAGCCTGTATAGACATTTGTGTGATGGTGCCTCCTAAGGGATCGCTGCACACACAGAGGCTGAAGTGGGATTTTATAGGGTTCTGGACCAGCGTAAGAATCATGTCATTCCAGTTCTGTTAAGATCAGTGTTAGAGAATTCTTTGTGGAACAAAGATATCCTTTTTTTTTTCCCTTCAGCTGGGATATAGGAGAGTGGTCTGAGTGCAGCAAAACCTGCGGGCTGGGCATGCAGCACCGGCAGATCCTGTGCCGGCAGATCTACGCCAACCGCACGCTGACAGTGCAGCAGTACCGCTGCCAGCACCTGGAGAAGCCTGACACCACCAGCACCTGCCAGCTCAAGATCTGCAGTGAGTGGCAGATCAGGACAGAGTGGACCTCAGTAAGTAGGATCCATTCATTTGGGGCAGAATACCTCAGAAAGAATACAATTTTTCTTCCAGGTATCACTAATCAAACATCACTTTGGTTTTGTTTGAAACAAAGTGGAATATTGAAAACCTTGGAAATAAGCAAATCTTAGTTCAGAGAATCCCTGCTTGACTATGACCGTCGGTTTCCTAACCAGAAAGATGTCTTAGCAGGAATGAATGAACTGTATGGTCCCAGCTCCCTGGTAAACCTCTGCAGTCCTTGCACAGAGTCCTGATGCAACCTCTCTTTTGTCACAGTGTTCAGTGCCTTGTGGAGTGGGGCAGAGGACTCGAGATGTGAAGTGTGTCAGCAACCTTGGGGACATTGTTGATGATGAGGAATGTAACATGAAGCTGCGGCCAAATGACATCGAGAACTGCGACATGGGCCCCTGTGCCAAGAGCTGGTTCCTTACAGAATGGAGTGACAGGGTAAGGCTTCTCAGTATCTTTATCCTGCCAAACCTTCTAAAACAAGAGCACCAGAATTTTAAAAATACACATCTGTACAGCCATAAAAGGAGTAATCTTATTTTCCATGTTTATTCTTGGTCTTTTAAACCAAACTTAAAACTTTTAAAACATAGGCAAAAGCAAACAAAAAAAATAGTGATCCCAAGGGCTTCTTGAGTTTGTGTTAAGATACAAGCATAGAAAGGGCAAGCCTGTGCATAAATGGCCAAATGTCCAGACTTAGAATTGGCTCTGAGTCTGAACTTTCCAAAATATTGAGTGTGCTGAGATTTATTATTCTTCTTGCTTAGTGCTGAGTCTCGAGATTCAGACTTTTAAAAGTTTCCTCACTGTTTTTTTAAGGCTTATGGATTTGAGGCCTGATGTCTGGGTTTAAGCTCAATCCATAAACCAATTATCTCATAGGTGTGAAAAGAGGAGAACTTCATTAACTCAGTCAGGCTTGATTTAGGCTCTTGTATTTTGTGAACGTGGATGTTGGGGTTAATTTTCTTCCAATGAGTCAGATTCTCTGCATAAAAGCAGTAAAACCAGTGATTTAACTTGTTTCGTGATTGGGCTCAGAATTGTTGTTCAGTGGTGATATTTATATGCTTTCATTAAGAGGCTTACAAACACGGGCTAAGAAAAGCCTGATATTTTGGTCCCTCTTGTGGATGCTTGCATATCAATTTCATCTGTAGGCAAGTTCAGCCTTTAGTCTGTAAAATCCTGGTTGCATCTCCCTTTGCTTTGTCAGACAAATAATTTATCAGTGAAGCTGTAAGATCACATTCATAACTTCATGATTTCATTGTTTACATCACTTTGTGATAGCACCTCTGAAAGCCAGGAATGTCAGGCACACAGGCTGTGCATTAGTTTGGACACTCAGAAGATTTTGCACATGGTTTAGATGCTGAGATGGAGCAGGACCTTCACAAGTAGGGCTGGTACCTGCCCTGGTCGCAGAACTTTAAAAGGCTGATCAGACTCTTGTTACAAAGTCTGCAAAATTTTCAGCCTTCAGACAACTCAAATAGATTTTATAAAGAAAACAAAAATACAGACTTCTAAATCCATGCTATTGTGACTTTGTTCCGGTGCAAGCCCCTGCATAGTATGGACAGAATGATACCAGGAGAAGCAAAGGTATTAGTGCAAAGGGCAAAGATTTTACTATAGGGAAATGGCAGTGGTATTTTTTTTTCTGCCTTTTTTTTTTCTTCTCATCTGTTCTTTGTACAGTGCTGTTAAATCCATTATACCCTCAAAGACATCATTTTGCCTAGCTGCTATTATCCAGTGCAGTTCCACCACATAAAGCACAGACATTGCAGTGAAAACTCTAGCACCATCCTCTTGATTATTTTACACTGATATTTAGTCCTCTGCAGAATTAAAAGCAGCTTTTGAGCTGAAGGTTATAACTGTAGAATGTTATTATGCTTATTTATACATGTTAAATGAGACGTAGAAGTGAAGCAGGTAATGTGGAAAATGTTGGAATTGGTTTTTTTTTACCACAGACTTTTTTAGGGCTGGAGAGTAAAGAATGGATTTTGTTACCTTCTCAGTTTATATAAGTGTACAGATTAATTTCTTCCAAATGCTTGCTACTGTAGTTGGCATTATTCACCATCACTTCTGCCAGGAGCAGGTTTGGAGTTTGATTCACAAAGAGGATGTAAGAAACAGCTTATTTCAGGAAAAAAGTAGATTTGAGGTGAAACATGCAGGATCTCCTAAGATTCACACATACCTCATAACTCGGATGTTGAGACATTCAGGGGCAGGCAGTGAAATACAGCAGCAGTGAGCAGCTTTGCAAGGTCAGGCTGTTGGCCATTAGCTGTCTTCTTGTGCCTTGAAAAGGCTGCATCTTAGGAGCAGAAATTTCTCTTTCTTTGTAGAGGAGTGTGGTTCCTGTTGAAAAACAAAAGAATTCTGTCATGGAATAGAAATGGTCATTCCCAGGTGTATGGGCTTTGCATGTGTCATTTCCCCAAACAATTCCTTAAAAAGTGCTTTAAGCCAAGCCACACTTCAGCAATAAGCATAGATCAGCGATGGGCAGCCACAAATGGTTCAGATAAGCAGCCAAAAGTTCAAATGCTTTAAAAAACCTTGTTCAAACCTCTTGAGTCTGCAAAACTGTGGTGGAAATCTCACAAGAACAGACCTTCTTTGTGAGATTTATTACATGCCTACTTCAAGTCCCAGCTGGAAATACCACAGAACAGTCTTTCCCATTGTATTTTGACATTTCAGCCATGCCTAGAAATAAGAGGTAAAAGAACTTATCATAACTTTTGGAACTTTGAAATGGTTGAGTTCAAACTTAGTTACAGCTGGAAGAGAAAGCCTTTTCTGAACCCACTTTGGAAACACTTCATGTGTACAGTTGCACATGCAGCAAGTAGAGATTTCCAGAAGTCTGTCAGAGATTGGTTAGGCACATACTTCCTCTTTCAGCGAGGGATAGATCAGACTTCCCTGTCTGGATTGATGGGATGCATGGGCTATTGCAATATAGCCTTGCTTAACTAGCAAAACATCAAGAAAAAAAACAAACCAGCAACATAAAATTTGCCATTGTCTTTGCTGGCAGCAGATGTTCAATTTCAGGATTTGATATTTGTGCAGAATTTGACATGGGTATTCTTTAACAATGTTTTAAGAAAAGAACATGGTCTGATTTAGGAATGGTGAGAAGATTTTGTGTTTTCTTATTATACTGAGACCATGCAAAGTTTTAATTGATGCAGAAATCATGCTAGTTGCCTATATTATCATTAATAGTTTCTGTGGTTCTGAACTAGATAATTATATCATTACTTTTCTCTAAATGTGACTTCAGCAATATTACATATATGCACTTAAAAAAATCTGTAGAGCATATCCAAATTTGTGTGTAGGAGTTGTGTTTCCTTCCCAGGGGTGGGCTATACGTTGCTTTACCCTGTAAATAACACTTGGCTGCCTTCTTGCCATGTTCTCCAGTCTTGTTTTCCCACAATGTATTTATGTATTTTATGGGCCACCTGTTTCGCCCCATGGCATTGACCTCCTTGGTGTTGGTTTCTGCGCACACTGAATTTTTATATATGTAATTAAAAACCCCTTCACGTTCCTAAGACAATGCAGTTCTTGATTTGTGGTATTTTGATAAACAGGTATCAGAGTCCATTGAGTGTATGTTACACAAACGAGGTGTGTGGCCGCCATGTGCGCTCTGGAAGGGAAGGAGGGAAAGCAATTCGTTCTTCGGAAACAAACACTTATTTCTGAAAATATATACTCTTGTTCCTTGCATGGGAAGTAAGTCTAAACACCATCTATTGATATCCCCAGGCTCAGTCTTGAGAGAAGCAGAAATTTTTACCCACTTCAATGGAAAAGATTACAGGTTAAAAGTCTGTAGTAGCAAAGTGAGACTGGTTGGTCTTACTTTGTCTGTGCCTGGCTTTGCATTTATTGCTCTATCTTGAGCATAAATAAGACAATTAACTTAGGTTTCATGACATTGCCTTCTATATGATCTTTAACCTCTTTTGCCTATAGAGAGTCTGGACAAACTTTTGTGATATTTTTATGTGCATTTGTAGAAAGATTGCTTCCTGTCTCATAATTCTCTTAAGATGTCATCCTGCGTTAAAGCAGCAGAGTTCCACCAAACAGTGTCCATTAATCAGTAGAGTAAATCTGGTGAACCTTACTGAACTTAGCAACAAAATGGGATTGATGGGAGCAGATGAGATTCTTGCAAACATTTCACATGACTGATTTTTTGACAGCTCTAATTGCTGGAAAGTTTATTTCTCCTACGGGTCAGGAGCGGGAAACTGCATTCTCCTGATTTACAGCAATGGGAGACTCACCAATGTTTCCTTCCAGCTAACTGGAGCATTTCCCTCCTGCATTTTTGTTCATTCCTCATTGCCATCTCCTCTGTTCATTTGTTTCTCATTTTATGTTTAGAGCCTACTTAGAAAAGAAGCCAAAATACAAACAATTCTTAGATGTTAATGAGATTCTGCGGCCAAAATAAAATCTTGGGAAGAAAGAAAAAATGCAGCACATCAGGGAACATAATCAAAACAAACCAAACACATGCTCTGGATTTCACTCTTCATTAAAAGGAGTAACAGCAATGCTTCTGTAATAGTGCCCTGCAAGAGAACTGTAGTAAAAGGAGAACTTCATAAAAATCAATGCATTGTTCCTCTCAATTCTAAACATTGCCTAAAAGGTTCAAGTGTGTTTGTTGACCAGTCAAATCTGGAACTACCAATGAATATTGTAGCTTACACTCTTCTTTCACTGTTTTTTATTTAAATCTGGATACTTCAATTAAAATCTCCTGAATCTTGAGGAAAAAAAGAAAAATCACAATTAAGCTTGTGCAAGAGTTATTTTTTATTATCACTGTTTATTTGCTTTAGTATAAAATAAAAACAAGATAAAACACCCTTTTTCTTTGCTTTCATGTGGGATTTATATGGAAATAGAAGGTTTGCATACTTTATGTATAAATATGTAACTCACTTCATATTTACAATGAAACATACAGCCAGGAAGGTTTGATAGAAGGGTGGCCAAGGTCTACAGAGATTTGTGTTTCCTTGTGACCTGGCCTTGCTTTGCCCCAGTTCAGCCCCTAAAGCCTGCCTGGCTGTACCTGTGGCTCAGTGTCACAAGGAGGGTGGCAGGCAGGGCATGAACAGGGTCCAGGCTGTCAGGCAAGATCCCAGTGACCAGGCAGTGCAAGGTCAAGCTCAGGATCTGTGCAGGGACAGAGTCCAGGGTCAGACCCAGCCCAGGCACCCTGGGGCAGGTGTGTGGGAATGGGGCAGGGCTGGGAGGGAGTCCCAGGGTCAGACCCAGCCCAGGCACCCTGGGGCAGGTGTGTGGGAATGGGGCAGGGCTGGGAGGGAGTCCCAGGGTCAGACCCTGCCCAGGCACCCTGGGGCAGGTGTGTGGGAATGGGACAGGGCTGGGAGGGAGTCCCAGGGTCAGACCCTGCCCAGGCACCCTGGGGCAGGTGTGTGGGAATGGGGCAGGGCTGGGAGGGAGTCCCAGGGAGAAGGATCATGGAAGAGCAGGCTGTG
>VYZP01045125.1:30629-46105 GCA_013400635.1 Hypocryptadius cinnamomeus
GGAAAAGACACCTCTCTGAGGAAAGCTGGGCAAGGGCTGATGGAGCAGAGGTTAAGGAACAGCTGGGCCTTGAGCAGGGTGTGTCTGGGCCAGGTGAGGCTGGGTGCACTTGGGCCCTGGGCAGTGCTGACAGCTCTGCAGGGAGGGGCACGTGTGAGCCAGGGCACAGTCCCTTCCCTGCTGGTAATCTGAGAGGACATTGGTGCTGGGCTTGGAGGGTGCCATGGAGCTGCTGCACTGATCCTGCATGCATAGGTGCACTCTGAAGGGAAACTGTTTAAATCTAGGTATCAGAAAATGTTTTGACAAAAAGATACTTCTTCCTTCACTCCCTTTTAATTTTTTTATTTTTTTTTTGGTAAGAGATCAAGGCAGCTCTCATTGGGTTTATGTCCTTTGAAAATCTGCCCCAGTCTGCTGTGGCAGAAGTGATCTTCTGAAGTACAATTCTGAGTGTATTGTTGGAAAAACAAAGTTTACATAATCTGTTTGAAATCCCTTCTGAAATGGATTTTCTCAGAGTAGGTCAAATAATGCTAAGGAGTTTTAGAAATGTATTTGAAACATAGATTTTTTTTTTTTTCCTGCAGTAACATCAGGCGGATGACTGTAAAAGTCTTTACTGTCTTGTGGGAGATAATTAAGGTGATGAAGGTTAAAGGTGTTTAAAAGTGTGGTAGACAGAAATCCTGCACAAATGGAGGTGTTTTACTCAAACTCAATTGGTTGTTATTTAAAAATTTAATTAAGGCTAGCAGTGATGCTGAGGCCTGTGTGAAAGCTCTCAGGAGGCCCAGGGGAATTCCTGCTGCCACTCTCCTGTGCTCTGCTGCCCCATTTGAGTGTAATAAGTAGGGCTGGCACATTAGTGAAGGGGAACTGGCACTGCTAAAAGGGATTTTTTTGCTCTACCCTTGTCTTGTAGCTGTGACAAAAATTTGGGCTTCCACTTAGAGTTTTCCGAGTTTGCAGGAACTTGCCTTATTTTCCTGGAGTGCTGCTCAGTTGCTTTCTGACAAGTATCAGAGCCCTGAATGAGGGGTTTTATTTTTAGTTTTTAATGGGTATGGAAAGCTTCTGAAATTGAATTCATGAGGGAAGGACCTCAGGAAGAGGAAAAATGGCAGACTCCTTAAAACACAGACGGAGGTTTCTGAGGAATTTGTGCCAATTAAAACAAGACTGTGAAACAAAATATCTTTAATAATAGGACCAGAATAAAGTTGCAGCTTGTGAAAGTTCCTCATGTTTCACAATGTTAGGTTATGGCAGTTACTATGTATTAATGCAACAAATCAATGGCACCAAATTGAAAGTAATGGGTGTGTCAGTTGTGAAAAACAAGGGGAAAAGATTCGTTATCCAACTCCCTACACCCTGCCTTGGACCTTAGAAATCCATGATTTTCACTGAGAAGATTTTTTGCTGAAAAGGAGATAAAAAAGTGAAAAAACAAATGCATAATGTGAAACATTCAGGTTTAAGTTTGCTTTGTAAATCCTTAGAGGGTAGTTAATCTGTAGTAAAATCTTGCAGCAGAGAGTGGAACAACCCTGTACCTTCCCATTTGGTATTTCCTCTGTTATTTGATATGCAAGCCTCGTTCATAACATAATCATTTAAAACAGAAGACTAGGGCGATTTTCTGGATGACTTTACAGACTGAATTTGTTCCCAGCTCTCATTTGAGAAGCAGAAGAGCAAACTAGATTGTCAGATGAAAATTAGTTATCAATAAGAGAAGTATTTGCAGAGTATATGCATCAGTTCTCTGTGCTTAATGTAATTGGACACACTTGGAAAGGGAACAGCCACAGAACTGATTTCTGTAGGTTTGAGTGGGAGCCATGGTGTGGGGCTCAGCTCTCCTGTGAGTGGCCTGTCTGAAATGGGTGTAGTTTAGTTGCAGTTTATGTAAACAGGAAAATGTTCACTACTAGCACAATTTACATTATTCTTGTAGTTTCAAGATTTTACCACTTTATCTTGAAGAGGCCTCCTTAGCCATGAAATTGGTTTGCTGAGGAGGTGAATCTATTTTACATACCTGCTTGAAGGTGGAAAATTTTGTTGTGCACCACCAACAGAAAAGGTTCATTATGTTATTTCTAGGCATCATTTAAGAGATGCTTAATTACTTGATCTTGCAGATGGAGGAAGAAACCTGAATTTCTAGTTTTTCAGAAATTGTACTTGGTTAGAAAAATTGCTTCTAAAGAGATGAATCACTTCTTTAGTTCTCTAGGTATTCCATTTCAGTAATGCTTTGCTATTCTATTTGAACATCTTGTGAAAGAAATCAACTTGCTGATAGGAAAAGTGGTTTTCTCTTCTGTATCAGTGAAATAAGTGTAACATGACTACATGTTTCACACAAGTAACCAGTGTTCCTCCCTGCAAGTGAGTAAAGAGCAGTTTACTACCAATGGCATTTTCAGTCACTGGGCTCTCTCAAGGTGAGTGACTGTGTTGGTTGGTCTTGTTGTTAACAGTGGTATTGTCATGGCATCTGCTGTTTTGCAGCTGAACTATTGGAAGTGAACCCTGACACTGTTACCAATGGCAGCTAAATCAAGTTAATGGTCAAATTTGTGTCTCTCATTACCCGTTTTTTGACTCAGTCAATAAAATTTTTTAAATGTTCTAAATGCAGAGTTATATTCATTCACAAGGAATGTGGTGCTCATTGTGGAAGTAATACACAGTTTCTCCTAATTACATTGTACGTTAAAAATAAAATCTGAAATAGCCATCCAATGCATCTTTTTCTATCATACATTACATATTTATTTGTGGGTTTCTTTGCATGTGAAATATAATTGTTGTTTAAATTCCATTGTATACATACCTTTCAGTGAGCTGCCCATAGGTTTTTCTTCTTTGTTAATGGTCTATACACGGAATGCTAAATGCATTTTAACAGAAAACAAAAGGGAAGATCAAGAAATAATTAAGCAACAAAGGAACAGTCAGACACGAGACTTTATTTCCTTGGCATGTTTCTGTTTTTCAAATGTCAATAGTTTGATGCTGCTTAGGACAGTGAAATACCAGAGACTTTCCTGCTTCAGTAGATGAAAGAGCAAACTCTAAGAGTATAAATGGAATTTATCCAGTGATTTGTGAATGACATGCATACTGTCTCTGAATAGGTGACATAAGAATCTGCATATCACTGTTGAGTAAGAACGTTCAGAATTTAGCAGTGTAGCTTTCAGAATTGTGAACATTAGTTATTGGAAAGTCATATCATTATAAAACAACATTGAATAGATACAAGCTTCTATGGCCACCTCTCCTAAAACTAATTTAAAACTTTCAGTTGAAACAGGTTGGGCAATAACTCGTGGTAGTTACAGTCATTTATTGAGGACTTACCTGAATCTTTTGAAATGACCTGTCAAAATAATTTCTATTTTTCTACTTCACTGTGCTGTCAGACTCTGTCAGTTTGTTATATGGAAGAGTTCCAGGATGTGCTGTGCAGTCACTTTACTCCCAGTGCCACAGCCCTCAGAGTCTTCCTAACCTTGTCCTTTCTGCCAGTGTAAGATCCACCTGGCTGACAGCTTGAATGTTTGGAGGAGAAACCTGGAGAGCAAAACAAAGGCTGAAATAGGACTGCTGTCTGAAAAGCCTTTTATTGAAATTACCCATTCTCAGAGCTGCTAATTAGTGTGAAAAAAAAGATGAGTAAAATGAAAACTGGAAGAATTTATGGACTGGAAGAAGAAAGGAAAGTAAGAAAGCTAACAAAAGCTGTGAACCAAGAGATTTCTTTCTTAGCTAATCCTTTCATTTTTGACTGTAAAGACAGGTACTACTTGTAATGTTTTCAGAAGTATGAAACTGTAACACAAGTTACTACAGCTGAATTGCAAGTAGAAATAATTGACTTTGTGTGAATGACTGAACTTGCATGAGTGTCACCTGTCGCTTCCCGTGCGGTCTGGAGGGCTCCCGGGTGACCGCGTTGTGTCTCTCGCTCGCAGTGCTCCGCGGAGTGCGGGGACGGGATCCGCACGCGCTCCGTGCTCTGCATGACCAACCACATCAGCAGCTTGCCTCTGGAAGGCTGTGGCAACAACAGACCCTCGGAAACAACGCCCTGCAACAATGGGCCCTGCGCTGGGAAAGTGGAGTGGTTTGCTGGGGGCTGGACACAGGTAAGCCAGGCACCAAATGTAACATTGCTGTTGCTTTTCTACTGGTATTTTACTTTTAAACTTGTATTTTGATGCTATAAAGATGTGTGCCATAAGGTATTTCTTAGTCTCTCTCGAGTATTTTTTGGTATTTTAGAGTATCTAAATTCTCTAGATACCAAATATATCTATTTGGTGTCTGGAGTATTTCTCTCTAGAGTATTACTTGGTATTTTTCCCTGAATTTTACTGAGCTGATGTTCAATACTTTTCAGCATCTGCTGAGTTTTTTTACTTTGATGAAAAGAAAAAAAATTGTTCTTCTTCTCCTCTCTATCTTCATATTTTTCTTTTCACCTACTGACCCAACATATTTATGAAAAGAATTGTGACAGAATTCTGCTGAGCGTGTTCAGGTAAACACTCAAGCAATGGATTTGCAATTCTTGAAGTAGAGCCTTTGTGATCATGCATAAATGCAGGGAGATACATACCTATACATATGTATGCATATGACATTTCCAAAAGATAAAGAAGGCAAAGAGCAATGGCTAAATCCAAAAGTTAGCTTTGGTATTGTTGTACTGAAAGTCATTACAATAGGCAAAAGAACAAATTTTGGTTAGTGGCCTCTATACTGATACTCTGACCTCAAAGTAAATTCTTCCATTCATCCACATCTGGCAGCCCTTGTTCCAAATGAGTATTTCTTCTGTCAGGCACAAAGGCATTTCAGAAGCTGTTAACTCGTGCCCAGGTGTTTGTGGCCCTTTGTGTGGGCTCTGGCATTGCCTGGAGAGCCTTTGGGACTGCTGGTGCCAGCACTTGGTGGAGCTGTGCTGTTAACTCACTGCACTGCAGATCCCACAGTCCTTCCAGGAGATAAGGAGCTGGAAGTTAAACTGGTACAGCTGAGGGGGAGATTACAGGGCTACTACTGTGTTAATGCTTTCAAGTGCAAGTAATAATAATTGTGTATAAGAATATGTATAACAATAATAACAAATTCAGATATGAAAAATCTTTATCTGCAGTTCTAATAACAGATGAAATCCAGGCCTTGTTACTCAGACTGCTCCAGACAGTGAATAGGAACTCTGTACCAATTTTTGCTGTGCTGGAAAGGTGTTCAGTTCAGAGCATCCTGACTATTCTTTTAATTCACCTTTTTTATTTGCATGGAATGGAATTGTTTGATGCACACAATCGAAGTCTTTACTGAGCTGAAAGCTGTGTCTGACAACATCCATTCTACTGGCCAAGTCCTGGCTGGTTTATCTGGTTTTTAATAGGAAAATGAGAGCAGTTGGTAGGGCAGAGCAGGAGGGAGCACTGGGGGCTGGCCTTCCTCTGCCAGAGCTAAGGTAGGGTGTTCAGATGGTGCCTTTAGGAGGAATCATGGAAAGAGATGTTTTGTGTTAAAGAATGTGCAGTTACTGTACTTCCTGTAGAATTTATTCAGGTGCATTTATCTTAAGGTTCTTCATTCAGCTCAGGAGTTTTGTGGGAATCTGGTAAAGGGATTGTAAATTCTACCAAAAATATAAAGAAAATCTAAAATATAAAAAATATAAAATATAAAATAAAATATAAAAATAAAAAATATATATAAAATATAAAAATAAAATATAAAAAAGTGTTAGGAACATTTCATTGGTTTAGGCTTGAAAAAGCCTTCTGAAAATCATAGTCCTTTTGCAACCTAGAAACCAATATGTTGCTGTAATCATGTTCTAAAAACCTTTTTACAAGTGCCAGAAACAGTATTGTGTGTGTACTTAACCTTTAAATGGGCAGTAGGAATCCAAGTGAGTCAAATTCGCTTTTCAGAACTGGAACCAACACTACATCACATAGATACTTGCAAGCATGAAAATAACACCCTGGCAGATCGAGGCATTTTCTGAAAACAGCACAGAATGTGAGGCTTTGTGAAGCTGCAAAATTGTGCTCTAACCTTATAACCCTCTGAAGTTCAGTGCAGCACATACCATCCTGCTTCAGCAAGAAACAGTAACTCTGCTTATGGAGAAAGTGAGTTATGCTTCTCTCCTGATTGGGAAAATAAATACCAGTTTCTTTGTGTAGCTACAGGTAAAACTACACTTGGAGATTTTTCCAGAAGTACATTTAGAGTCATATGTCTTCTTCATGAAGATAATTGCAAATATGTTTTGAGTCTGTGGTACCATGTGATGTGGAGAAATGTTACTTTGTAAACAAGTTGAAGGACATGAGGAAAATAACAGATTTTCACACTTTTTTTTTGTTCCCTGATACAGTGCTCTACTGAATGTGGTAGTGGAACTCAGCAGAGAGAAGTCATTTGTGTTAGGAAAACTGAAGGTAATTTTGATGTTTTGAACCCCTATGAATGTTCATATTTGGAAAAACCTCCCAGCCAGCAGTCCTGCTACCTCAAACCATGTGGATCTAAGTGGTTTCATACAGAATGGAGCACAGTAAGTCTGTCATGTTTTCCTGTATCTGTACTTTGTTTGACACATCTTTCTCTGTTTATATTGAAAGAGAACACTATTTGCGTACAACTGCCCATCATGAAATTGATTTAACTTTGCACAGGAATGATAATAAAAAGAAAGCATACTCTTTGCCTGGTGGAACATAGAAAATTCAGGAAGCATCTTCACCAGAAAGAGACACTGCACAGTTGTCTTTGTATCATTGATCTCTTCTTCGTAGAATCTTCCTGTTTTATAAGATTGGTTTGGCCCTTATAGTGAGACTGTGTGGTGCACTTAGGAGTTCCTTTCAGATCTCTAGTTTCAATAAAATTAAGGAGCATTTAATAAAGAATGAGGGATGTATTAATTTCTTAGAGTCAGTTTTACCATAATATTTTACTGTAAACTCTTCACTGTAATACTTAGAACTTCACTGAGAGAAAATATGTTGTAAAACTTCCTGTATCTTCAGTTTCCCCTGGAAGTGTACCAGCTACATTCACCACCGTGCCACAAACCACTTCTGTTTCATCTATCTTTCTAGAATTTCCTATATCTGACATACTTTATTGGTTTTCTACCAAAAAAACCCAAAAAAACCAACATTTTTGTTCTAAATGAAAATCAGGAAGTCCATTGTCATCTTAGAATGAGATGACACTGAATGCAGTCACTTGGACCCTTTGTTGAGCCATAGGCCAGATTGCCACTGGCAGCTCTGCAGTGGATGCAGCTCAGAATGGTTTGTGTGAAGTGGGATGTCAGTCTTGGTTCCATTCTAAGTGCTTAAGATCTCTAGAGACCTGAAATCCTTATGGCTGGATGTGGATGTGGAATAATCACAGTGTTCTATACAGGCATATAACAAGAGTAACTCTAGAAAAACCCATGTTCTATTACTGTTGCACATGGCTGCCCTTTCAAATGAGGGTAAAGGTTGTACTTAAAGATGAAAAAACAGTTAAAAAATATAATATTGCGACTGCTTCAGTCCGTTTTTTACAATATGTGATTTTATGATCATGGTAAGTTGTTTATGCAGTGTTAGGAAAAGAAATAATTAATGCCAAAAAAGTCAGAAAGAAAACATTCTTACTAGTTTTGGGCTATTAAGGTTTTTATCGTAAATGACCCAGGTTTAATTAAGTTTTTAAGCATTAGGTCAAACTGGACAGTGAGCCAAATCTCAAAGACCTCACTCAGGCAAAATCCTTGGCCAATGGAGATTTGCTTCAGTATGGGCAGAAATGTGTAATAATTGGCTTTAAAAGTACCATAACAAGCAAGTACAAAAGTCTGTGGCTTCATAACAGACCCTGAAGGAGCACAGAAATATTTCCTTTAGAAATTCAAATAAACTTGTAATGCTTAGTAAAATCATTGTGCTACAAGAAGTGAAAAATAATTGAGTGCTAGAAAAAAAAGGTAATTAAAATTATTCTTGCTTATATATAAACAGCGAAAGGGACAGTGGAGGGTAGGGCAGTCAAGTAATAAAGTTCAGTGCAGTTAAGTTCTTGAAGCAGGAAATGGGAACACTATGGAAAGAGTAGATTTGGGAGATACATCTAAATGAGCAGAGAACAACCAGACTAATTAAAAAAGCAGATGCTAAGTAATAAATTCAGAAAGGAAACTGTTCTAGTTTGATTTCAGTTGCACAGCATCTACTCTGTTTATTTGTCTGGTTGTTGCTCCTGTGGTCAAAAATGTTTGGGAATCTTGAAGAAAATTTTACCTGTATATTAAGGGCTTCCTAGGTAGAAAATAAAAACCAGTAGGGTGAAGTTGATAAAAGGCTGCAGTGATACCTGGGTCTGGCATCAAGGTTCCCTTGTTTACTTTCTGTAATTACACATCTCCTATGGCCTTCATGAACTTCAGCTTAATTGTTTCAGTGTTCCAAGTCCTGTGAAGGAGGATTTCGGGTTCGGGAGGTGCGGTGTCTGTCGGATGACATGGCAGCCAGTTCTCAGTGTGATCCACAGCTCAAACCTGAAGAGAAGGAGCCGTGTAATACACAGGATTGTGTCCCTGAAATTGGTAAGGCAGAGGAAATTTCTGCTTTAACTGTGGAACTCCATCTAGTGGAGAAGTTATTTTATAGTCTTGCAGAGGCTTTAATAGTATATTTTCTTTATTGAATTCAGGGTTTTATTTTTACATAATATACAGCTCTTTTCTGTGATTTAAAAGTAGGTTTCCAATGAAAATGTTTTCCTTGTAATGTGTAAGAAACTGGCTTATTCTTGAAGTTGCTGAGAATGTGAGAGATCTGCTTCTGTGAAAATGGTAAATACAGAGTGTTTTTCTGCAGCCTCCTTGCATTCTCCAAGGTTTCTCTTGGAAGAATATTTAAAACAACAACAAAAAAAAGGATCATTATATACTGTATTTGGAAACAGGTTCTATACGAACCAACAAAATTAAGCTAAGGTATTAAGTGCAATGAAGCAATTTCCTTTTGTATATAGTAAATACAGAGGTGCACCTAATTTGCATTGGAATTAGTCATTCATCTCATACAGATTTGATTTTTATAGTAATGAGAATGGCTAGGAAGAGAAAGATGCCAGAATTTAAGAGACAGTTCTAACTCTGAATGGTCTCCAACAACTTTCAGTTGAGAATTATTCAACATACTTTAAGATAACAACATTAAAAACCTGGGGAAATGGGGATAGCTGCATTTCTTCCATGCTTTATGTATCTTTATATGAAATCATAAATAAGCTGACTTATTTGCTTAGATAACCTGTTTTAACCTGACAATGAATGTTTAAATACAGATCCAAGGAGTTTTGCATGGTAAAAGGAAGAGAACTGATTCTTTGTTGCTCTAGTGCTGTTTTCTTTAGTTTCTTCTCTCTTCCTTTCTCTCCACAGATGAGAACTGCAAGGATAAATACTACAACTGCAATGTGGTGGTTCAGGCACGGCTCTGTGTGTACACCTACTACAAAACAGCCTGCTGTGCCTCCTGCAGCCGCGTGGCAAACAGACAGCCGGGCTTCCTGGGGCGCAGATAACACATCCTGCTCCGCTCACAGCACCGCTGGCACTCTTCACACGGAGCTTGGGCACTGCTGCTTTCACTGCAGCAGTTGTAGCTTCTTAGAGATGGGGTTTATATTGCTGAGTGCATCAAGACTTTGGTTAAATCTCACACCCTTTCAGTTACAGTTATTGTGCAGTTATCTCTTTTAGGATGTTTGTTGTAAAATCATTTTTTTTTTTAAAGCATTCATTTTTAATGATAATATTATTTGCACCTGCTCATCAGATACTTATTTAAGGAACATACTGGCCTTAAGATTGTGAAATCAATGAAAACTAAAATCAATTGCAGGCAATTACTGGAGATAATTGACCAGTATGGATGCAGCTGCTCCATTATTTTCTGAGTGTTTTGGACTTTGCCTTAAGTTAGAGGACTAAATCAATGGAACATGCATGAGAAAAATGACTTCCCAAAGAACCAGACCCTTGGAAAGCATTTATCATCAGTTTCCTAGCACTCTTAACATATATTTTTAACTACTTCAGTCCACTCATAATAAATCAGAGTCACTGTTAAGGTCTCTAAATTGTCCTTTCAAGTGATGTCCTGTCCTTAGGCAGCAAATATATACACACTTGACTGCCAGAAGGTGCCTTTATATTTAATTCATAAACTCATGAAGATAACACTTTTATAATTTTGTATGGATTTTAAAGTATGGTCCCTACCAGAGTGACACTAGTGTCTAGCTCTTTAGGTCTTTAACAGCTGCAGCTGTCAGTGAGACAGGTTAACCAGAAAGGTGAAGAGCCTTTGCTGATATAAAAAGTGATTGTTTCCATTGGTGAGGTCTCTTTTCTCTTCTTGTAGGGGACTTATTTCAGAACTGGGATCTTGCCTAATTCTTGTCTCTGCACTATTGTTTAACAACTGCCAAACCAAAGTACTTTGTTCAGAGCTAGTCTGGATATGTCACCAGTTTCTGAAACAACCACCAAAGGAGAGAGAGGCCTGTGTGCCCTATAGCAGTCTGTTACTCCTGGTATCAGGCAGCAGTATGAGTCTAGTGGCTGAGTATCTGTACAAAGGGGATCTCAGCTATTGGCATTCTTCAGGTTTTATCAGTTATTACTACATACTTGTCTTTTTTTGCTCAGTGTTTCATTGTGCAGATCTATTCATACCACTCAAATTACTTAAGAATGGCTGCAGACTCAGAGCTGAATTTACGTGGTGATTTTTCATTTCTGCAATTACTGTTCTAAGCCTTGAGGCTTGCTAAAGGCAAATAGTATACTATGCAGTGCAGATGAGGTTTTGCATTATCTGCTTATTCTCTAGCCTTTATTTGAGAGGTCTTTCAAATGTGTAAATAAGGCTGAGGGGAAAAAAACACCTCTGCTTATTCAGCTGTTTATTACAGCATATTGCTTGTAAATTAGTGGTGCCCATCTATGCATCTGTTCCTAAAGTGCCTGATGTCCGAGTTGCAAAGCAGCTGGAATAATCTATGTTCAGTCAGTCCCAGAGGTGTGGTTAAAGTATCCTGCCACTGATGCAGAGCCATGTTTGAGCCTCATGGTGTATCCTTTTCTTCTTGCTGCTTTGGTGGGAGGCAAAGGTTGCTGGGTGTGAAAGCAGTCACATCAGTTCATGTGCTGGGAGCCACAGGAAGGTGGAATTCCTGTAATCTAAAAGCTGCCTTGCATTGAGATTAACTTCTGAATGTTTTGATTTGGTCAGTCTTGAAAAATACATTTTGGACATGATGAACTACTACTTTTTGGCTACATGAAATGAAGAAGTGTTTCCCCTAAAATTTGGAGGTACTCTTTGTATGTGCAACTATAAATTGTTGTATGTCAGCCAAAAATGTCATTGGCTGTTTCTGTACACTTTGACTTGGGCTTTTTCACTGTAAATAATATGCATAAAGTTGTTAGAAACAAAAACTCTAATTAGGAAACTTCAAGTTCATGAATCTTTCTCAGTCCTCCTGTTTCCTTGTATTACAAAGATTTATCCATGAAGATAACTTACAGATTTGTTATCATATTAGGTTCCTTTGATTCTTGACCAAAGAATGATATGGATAAAGTGCAGTGTAAACAGCTCTGAAATCCAGTACTTCTGAATACAGATTTTCATCTGTGTATCAGCAAATCTTGACATACATTATATAATTTTTGCTGTTATCTATTTCATCCCAAGGAAGTGTTTCCTGTCAGCTTGAAGGAAATACCTGTTCCATAAAAAGGCTTCCTGGAAACCCCAAGGCAAATGAGATGCAGAGGGAATCTGGTTTGCAGTCATAGAAATAATTCTTCTTACACATGCTTTGGCTGTGAGACCTTCAGTGACTCAGCACATAGATAGAGCCCCCTATTTTATAAAATCTGTTCTTTTGCTCTGGAATATATGGCCATTAGCTTATTTTACAAAGATGATAATCTTGTAGGCTCCGTTAAGCTGCCACTAATGTAAACAGTGTTTGTGACAGCTGTCAAGGAATATATACATACACATAGCAGTACAACCCTGTATTACATCTAAAGTATGCAGCTTTGTGAATTGAATGTAGAGAGCTATGGTTATACAAATTGTAGTTTATTTTAAAGTAAAGAGACATTTTTCAGATGTACCAGATTAAAAAACAGTTTTACCTAATTAAATATGTAATGATAAGTAAATATTAATGGGAAGAAAAGTACCAGAATGCTGCTGAACCTAATCATTTATCATCTCTTCTCATGTGTCAGCATTATTAAAATAGTTGTTCCTGCAAAATGAACTAATGAGCCCTTTTCATCAGCACTTTGATATACTAATATTGTCTGCACAAGTGCTGTGCTAAGATTTCACCATCTCACAAAGCATGATTTTGAAATTGTGCCTATAGCAAGTGTTTGTTCTAATAGAGCAGTGCCCCAACTTAGGATGATGCCTGCAGGGGATCTGACTTTTATTTTCTGTAAGTCAAAGGTGGCCTTAATGAATGTAGTAGACATAGAGCAGATGTGAAACCAGTATAAGCAAGAAATTATGTGTATTATCAATTGCAAATATCAATTATGCACACTTCTGATTTTTAATGTTTTAATTTCTTTTTCTGACAATTTAACATCAGTCAAAAAATGCAGAATGGTGGAAAAAAATGCTTCCTTGCCTTGAAGATGCCTTATGCAATCCAGGAAGACCAGAGTAAGTTAGATACTTATTGAAAGAGTCCAGCTGCTTATGGGGTAAAATCTGCATACAACTTCCATGTCTTACACACATGCAGCTGGCCAGAATCAGCTTCATCCAGAGCAGGCCCTGTGTCTCAAAGCACTTTCCATGGAATGGAGGATTCCTGGTGCAGTTGTTTATCAACTTACCAAGGGCTTGTCAGGGTTTACTAGCTCCTGTGCAATGTCATGTTCAAGCATATGTGGGTAGAATTCCTTGTGTACACCAAAAGCACACCAAATCTGAGAGACTGAATTCATGGAGTGCTGCCTTCCTCTCCCAGAAGATGGTGTGAAAGCGTGAGGGCTGCTCCTGTGGGAATGACCCCGTGGCTGTGTCTGCCTTTGCCAGCAGTGAGACAGGCTGTGTCACTTGGCTTTGGTGTCTGCCACCTTCAGCCCCCAGGGCTCTGAACAGAGAAGGGCTGGTTAGGAGGCAGGGCAGCGCTGGGGAGTGCACCTGGGTGTGCTGCAGGCCTGCCAGCCCTGGAGCCCACCCCTGCTGGATGGCCACAGGCTCGCTGCAGGACCACCTCAGGATCCCTGCTCAGGGAGCTGCTGTCTTCCTCATTGCACACATAAACGTCCTGCTTTTTCCTGCTTCAGCAAATGGAGGACTTTGTGTATGAATAAAGCAGTGTTTGATGTTACTGCTTAGATCCCAGTGTTGTGGCAGTGTGGTGCAGTCTTGTATCAGTCATATGGTCTGGAGTCCTGGGCAGTGCCAGTGGTCATCACGGAGGGAGGAAGGAGAGAGGTGCTCACACAGCCTATGGCTTGTGTAGGGCTCGTACAGGAGCCTTGGCCTCCTCTCTTTGTAACATGTACCACTGTAGGTAGTGAAATGTGCCTTTTAGGGCTTTGTTTTTCCCCATCCTCATCCTGACCATCTCCCTTTTACACCACCACCAGTGCTTCTCCTCTTCTTCTTATCTCACTTTCATCCCTTTGTCCTTTGGATGCCAGAATTACTGAAAATCCTGAATTGGCCTTTGGTTTATAAGAATCTGTGTCAGAAATAAGCCCAGCTATTAAGAGAGCTCTATTTTTGCCAGCCCCTGGATTTTTGTGTCTGTGCATATCCGTGTTGGTTAGTTTAAAATGCATAGTAGTAAAGGACATACTGAATTAATTCGTGTGCAGTGAACCTGTGGTTGCACAGCTGTTGAAGTCTGTGGTGGCCCTTTATTCTCATATGTAACATCTATTGCACAGAAATAGTTATGGTACTCACCAAGGAAAAGCCATGTGTTTACCTGGTTTTCTTGAGACTTGGTGTCTCTGACTTCTTAGGAGCTATTCTGTGTATTGGGCAGACAATTCATGTGCATGCCTGGAATTGGAACAAAAACCATGAAATTTTGAATGTAAAATGAAGGTAAACTTTATTTATTTCTAAACTTACAGAATGTTTGTGGGAGATTAAATTAGGCATTGTTTAGAAAACAGAGTAAAATAATTATTTCTATATCAGAAATGAAAAATCATCCACTAGACATTTTCAATATATTTTAAAGCAAACTTGTAATCATTATCATGTTTCACTGTGGGCAAAATTCTGACTGGGGGAAAGGGAGGAAATTCCATTTAAGAGAATTCATAGCAGACCTGAATTTGGTTCTTTACTTCTCACCTTTTAATAACCAGAAGTTCAGAGGAGCAAGAGTCCCCAATTTTCTATATTCCCATGTACTGTGATTGGATACAGATAAGTACCAACATACCTGGAGAGGAGGGGAGCTTAATTCTGGTGGATCATTGACCTTTCAGCACATCATTGCTGCTGACCTGTTTTTCCACACTGTGTTTGGGTCTCATGAGACCAGTGGCCTTGGCAGGGTTGGGTACATACGAGCTTGTGGAGTCCCATCATAGTCACTCAGGATCTACAGAGAGGATCAGGAAGGACGGGAGACAAAAGAAGCCCTGACTTTTTTAATATGTATAAAATTGTCTATTTGACCCTCATAATTGATTTTGGCAGAAGGATATACTTTATTATAACTTATTTTGTTGTTATTTGTAAATACAAGATGTTTATGGGAAATATGTAATTCTGAGCTGTGTCTATGGAACAAGCCACTGCACCAAAATATTTCAAATATTTAGAATAGGCAGATTTTTTTATTAAAAGGGAGCTAATATGTATTTATTTACATATACCGTTCAAATTTTGTCCAGCTTTTTCATTATACTAACCCATCTTTTTAGGGAATTTTATAGCACAAGTATTGCATATATATTTTTGTATATATGTCATACTGTAAATCCATAATACAATTTTCTAAACTTTCTGATTAGCCAGTTCCTTGAGTGAATTAAAGGGGGAGAGCATAAGCAAATTGCTTTCTGACTCGTTCAGGAATATATATCCGTGGCAATGTACCTGAACCAGAACTGTACAGCATCATTTTCATATTGTATACATTTTCTCTTTGATGAAAAAATGTTAACTATTTTTGTTTATGACTAATTTATTTTTTATTATTGTGGAAAATAAAGTAACTCAAGATGAATTTATGTGACATGTTGGGGTTTTTTTGGTTGATCTGCACTTGAGTTCCGTGAGGATTTCTTCTCCTTTGATCTCTGCAGCTTCCGGCGCCTGCGCCGTTCGCGAGGAGCGCCAGGGGGCAGC
>VYZP01045126.1:0-21715 GCA_013400635.1 Hypocryptadius cinnamomeus
TGGTCTGCTATTCATGAAATGCAGATGAGTTTCCTTTTTAGTAAGCCCATTAGCAGATGCCTAAATTTAGGAACACGTGCAGTTACAATCAGTGGAATATTCTGAACCTTCTTATCTTCTGTCTTGCAGAAGACTCTCTGTGCTGTGTCTTTGAGAGGTCTCAGACCCCAAGCCCTAATGTGGAGCCTGGTTTATTCTGTTGCCTTTGCAAACTGCGCTTTATATGTAGATCTCCTCTGTTTCCACTTATTTCTTTCATGGTGATAAGGAAGTGGGGAAAGTTGTCATTAGAAATTCAGTTTTGTGCCTGAGCATCAAGTAGAAGCAATCTCAATTGTTGGCACAGCTCTGTTTCCAGGACGCAGACTGGTCTCTCATCTGTGAAATTCTGTTGTCTTCCAATCTTACGCGGAAAAAATACTCAGTGTAAGCAATGAACCTAATGAAAAACTGTTGGTTTTGCAAAATTGGGGTTTAATTTGTACCTTCTTTTCATTTGTACAAGGTTCACTATCATCAAATTTCGTGGGCATTTTGAAAATAATTATCACAAATAATTAAAAGAATGGCAGTTATGTGTGATGATAACATGTCTTTTTCATCCAAGACAGGAAACATATTAGGCCAGTGCCAATAATTCTCACAAAATTGCACAGATCAGAGATTATTGGCTTAAATTGGTTTAGCATTTTCCTTGACAATCTGATCGAATCAGCATTGCAGGGGGGTTTATTCCTCCTAACTAGAAACATGACCTGAAACAAGGCTGTCACTCTGCTTGTCTGAAAAATTAGGGAGGTAATTGTGCCCATCTCATTCTTGTCTTTCCTTTATGGGTACCACTGCTGGTTCAGGGCACTTACACTGCAGTTTGTGATACTGAGATTTGTGTATCACAAGAAAATAAATTCACCAAATCAGTTTTCAGGCAGTTTTTGGCAGATTATTATTGTATATTTAGACTGTTATTCCAAAAATTGTGGTATGTTTACCTACAGATTAAAGTTAATGCCTTAAGTACAGAATTATTTGAAATGAGAAAAATAACTTTGCCATCAAACCCCTACTTCTTTAATGAAACTTTAAGTTATAGTCAATAAATAATTATACTGACCACCCTTTGTCTTGGAGGTCTGTAGTTAAGAAACTATACGTTGCTTTAAATGAATTGATACTGTCTTAAAATCTGGTTTCCAAGTAGAAGGCATGCAGAGAGGTATTGCTTAGGACAAGCTAAAAATTGTGCTTTAGAAAGTCTGAAGACTTGGAACTCCTTAGTTTTTAATATCCTCATAGTGTGATTTTTGAAAATCTGCCTTTTACACATTGGAGAAAACAAAATTGGTCCCTTACAAAATATTGATGTCAATGGATACAGAAAGCCTTGAAAGTGCAGTATTGGTACCTGTCAGAGAGTTCAGTGTCTTTATCTGAAGGGAAATTGGTTGTACTTGCAAATTTGTATTTCCTTAGATAACCCCATTCCAGTAAATTAGAAGCCTTTACTCTGTTTTTTCAAGTTGTCCAGGCTTGTAGTAAGTTTATGTTAACTTTGCCCGAATGATGCATGGACTTGTCTGGCCTGATTCATATCCATGGCACAGTTATGGCTAAAGGGGAATTTAATAGGCTGGTCGTGAGGACATATCTAGTAGGAACAACAGTGCCCAGGATTTATAGTGTTTTCAGATCAGAATAGGCCAGATGGAGTGCATACAGAAGAAATACAGAGCCCTTACAAAGACCTTGTTCCTATGAAGTGTTGTTTGTGTGCACCCACATCAAATAGTTCAGCATTGTCTCAATAACATAATAAACATGTCATTTTTCTCACCCATAGGAAATAATCATTATAATGGAAATTACTGGTTAAGTATTAGTTGATCGGTTTGTAGTTCTGAGAGCTCTTTAACGAGTTTTTCAGAAGTCTCAAAACCCTCAGATTTCTCTTAAGACCCAATTTTTCCTGCTTCTTACACTGCCCTCTAGCGCTGAATACGTTTTGAGAGCCATCTCCAGACATATTTCTTCGGTGTAAAGTAACTTTTGTGCCACGACTTTTTAGGAGCTGTTGGGTTATCAAACTCTGCCAGGGCAGGAAGCGTCCACCTCCTCTACATGAAGGCCTGTCCTTGTTGTGTGCCAAGTGTTGCAGCAGACCTCTCGTCAGGGGTAGAAATGAGCCAAGACAAAGACTCTCATTTAACAACGTGGAAAGGGTCCTGCTTTATTCATCTTTACAGCTTAGTTATCCTGACTATGACTATAGCAAGCTCCTACTGTTGGTTTCTCTGACGGACTCTTACTGCTGGCTATTCCTGCTGGGATATGACTGCAAGTATTTCCTTGCTGCCTCTGACCACAGGCTTTTACCTAGCTCAGCTGTGACTGCAGGCTCCAACAGTAGGCCCTAACTCCATCAGACCCAGCCTGACCTCGCAGCAGAGCTTCTGAAGCAGTAGCAACTCTCTTCCATGTTTTATTTGTCTTGTGTGTCTCTCTGGAGCGTTCCTTCTTCCTCCAGGTTCTCCCTGACCGGCCAACCCACCCCTTTTATCACACTTATCTTTATTAGTCACAGCTGCGACCCATTAAGGGCAAGGCTGTTCTTCTTTGGTAATGAGTCCCACTGTGATTTGTCGGGTGAGGTCACTTGTAATGCCTTCTTCTGCACCTACACTAAGCAGCAGAACTAGACTGAATTTTCTAAAATGCCAATAAGTATGGGATTATTTATCAGAAAAAACTCCAAACAGAAACAAATGAAAATATGTATTAGTAGCATGCTAATAGCTTATACCATTATGTATGTGTATTGGCTGCTTAAAATGCAGTAAAGGTAGCATATAAATTAAGAGCATATAAATTGTGTTTCAAGTTCTAAAAAATTTTAAATTTGAGAGAATTTTAGTATTTCCTTCTATGTGTGCCATCATACACAGTTTAAGCTTTAAAAATTTTGTCTGATTTGTCTGATTCATAGTGTTATCATGATTTCTTGATAGCTGTTGAGAGGATCACCTTTCTTTTGTTGTTTTTTTTTTCCCATTCCCTGTCTGTCTGATCTGTCTGGTGTTTACACTAACTACAGAGTGTGCTGGGGTGTGCAAAGACTGGATATGGAGCTGAATCCTCTCAGGATGGTTGTGTGTTTTGTATGGAGTTCACATCAGGTTTATTTTTTCTTAAGATTAGCGCTCTGCTGCTCTGTCATCTGTGCAGACAGTCTGACAGGCTCTGTCAGTCTCTCTGAGGAGCCCTAGAAACTTGAGTATGATTTACTAAGCTGTAAGTAAGCAGTGGTAGCAGGATTTAACCCATTTAGATACTGCATTTTTTCTTAGGAGCACTTCTGCTGAAGTAATTTCTTTGGGAACAAGACTAGAATGCCAAGAGGAATTAACTTAACTTAAATATTCAAAACAGTGAAGTCCACTTTTTAGCACAAAGCTATATTGGTGTTGACACCTTGCCAGCAGTATTGTGATTTTTTGGGGAGGTGAGAGAATAAGTAAAATAACTTCTTTGAGGGAAGATCTGTTACTGTAACTTTCAATCTTCGTCTTCTGTGTGTACTTCTCTCCATGGCTGATGCAGTGGTGCATCTTGGTGAGCTGCTTCTGCTGTTGCTTGTCGGTGTTTCAGCACACCATGCAAACAAGGATGTTTTCATTTAGAGGTTCACTCATCTGACGCAAGATTTATAGCAGGGTCCTGCATGGGAGCAGCCTTGCAAAACAGGAATTGTCAAACTGCAATTTTTGAGAATGCTGATAAAGTGTTTTCATGAATTACAATAGATTTTAAAGTGCGATTTTCCTCAGTGTATCTTGCTGTGTGACAAAGTTTAGGTGAAGTTTTCCCACTTCTAAACATTGTATCATGGCTCTGTGATCCAATGCCAGTCTGGGATTTCTACCTGTCACACTGAATGGCCTCTGGCAAGAGGGTAGAGAAGGTATGGATTGCTTAGCAGATGAAGGGCACCTGTAGAGGAAAAGGATGAAAAGATCCTTCCTTCCATAGAAAGCTGAAAGGCTACTGCCTGCAGGAAATAGAATACAGATCTTTTGAGTGCTGGGAGCTGGAGCCAGAGTTTGAGGCCATTAGGCCTCGTGAGAGAGCTGAGCTTTGTTTTGCCTTTAATGACAGTCTGCTTAGGTGCATGTCATGGGTCCACCTTGCATGGTGAGGCAAGGCACAGCTGTGGCATCACCTCTGTAATGGCCTGTTCCTTCCTCTCTGGGCTGGGAAATCAGAGGGTCAGGCACTGGAGAACATGATAAAAGCCTTTCCTCCTACTCTCTGGCATCATTTCCAGCTCATTTTTCTTTTTGTGAGGAGGCTGTTCCACCTGAGCATGTATCATTTAGTGCAGGTATTGATGCCTTCTGCATGTCTTTAGCTGACATAGGGGTATTTTTTCAGACAGGGTGGTTGTGCTGACTTACTGTATCTACTTTCTTGTTATTACCACTTAATGAAATCAGCAGATAAGGCTACACTGCAGGCTTTGTAAAGCAGTTCTGTTTCCTTGAAAGGGGTTTTCACAATGGCAAAGCTTTGATGTGAAACACTGCTGCCTTTGTGAATAGACCTGCAGTCAAATAAGGGGTAGAACCAAAATGAAACTTAGGTACTTGTGAGAGCAAACAGCATGTCTGAATCTGTCTCTGCAACTATTTCTGCAACCCTTTCTGAGCTGATCCTTTCTCTTAATTGTGAACCTGTTCATTGTAACTTTTCTTAGGAAGAAATGTTGAAATCTGAATGGAGCTGAAAAAATGGGTCTTTCTTAATGAGTTTCAAAGGCTTTCATGGGGATTAAGTCAAAATTATTGATTGATTGTGTTAATTGGTAATAAGTAAAAGGTATGATTTCTTCAGAGGTCGTAGAACAAAGCAGCAATAAGACAACAAAATGTCTATCCCTTATTATCTCAGTGGTGTCTTTTGATTTGGTGTCTCTGACTTAATTTATACAATGAGCAATAGGAAGAGGAGAGTAAATTTCTGTCTTGGCAGCTGGTCACAGAGATCAGATGAAGCAATGGATTTATATAAACATTAATTGTATGACTAGGAAATGTGAGTATGAGCTGAAGAGGCACAGATGATTTTGGAAAACAAACTGGGGTTTTTGGCTCAGGTGAGCAGTGTGTGACCAACTCCAGGCGGATGCCATGACCAGCCAGTCTCCCGGAAGGAGACTTCTTTGGCCCAGGTGTCCAGCCAGCTGACATATGTGTAATGAATCTCTCCTACTAATTGACTTAACTGCAGGGAGTCAGTCTGACAGGAGTTAATACCAGGCTCATGTCTGGGTACAGCTTTGCATGATGTGTAAAGTTAATATAGAAAGGACCTCCAGATAACATTTACAGTGATGTGCTGCAGGTAGCAGGCTTTCTTCCCACTGGAGAAATGCAACTGATCTTTCCTTTTTGGTACTAACTGAGCAGATTAATGTGCCTGCCTAGTGTTGCTTCTGGCAGTACTGCTCATGGGTGACCTTTGGGCCTTTGCTCCCCGTCATCATTCTGCAACTGCAGGAGCAAGCGGGAAGGAGGCCTGCCTGTGAGACTTCAGGCCATGACCTGTTTACAGAGGACAAGGCATCAAATGCACTTGTTGACTAGTCAAGAGGCAGCTGATGGTCTGAATCATTATTTCTATTTCTTGTGAGAGACTGGCTGAAGAATGTTTCTTCCCCCAAGAGTTTTCAGCCACATAAAGGAAAGAAAGGCTTTGTCATCAGAGATGTGTGCTTAATTCCATTGATTGGAATTGTAATTGAAAGTTCCTGCTAATGGTTTGTTTTTTTTTTCCCCTGTAGAGCAATGTATTGAAATAACATGTTTGCTTAGCATACAAAAAAAAATACTGCATTTGGTAAGTGGTTTAGTAGAACTTGTAAACTAAATTCACAGATATCTATTACTGGAAAATTTTAAACTGAGATACAACCTGGATTACTGAGCACTTTTTCAATCAGAAAACAGCAAGAGATTCACAGATCAGTTTAGGAAATACTCTCGCTCACAAAATCATTAGATAAAATTCGATATATTCAATGTATGTGTGAGTCTGTGAAGGTAGTTGTTTCTGGGATGGCTCTTCATCCATGAAAAGATGGATCACAGACATCTGTGACCTCCCACGTTGCTGTGATTTTTGAAGTGGTATTCAAATGTTATTCTGCCTTTTTCAAGTTTGGACCCTCTAAAATGATCTGAATTTATCTAACTTGCATAGTTGCCAAGCTCCTGTCTCAGACATTTATCTGTGTGGCAGCAGGGCCTGTCACAGTAGTTTACTCCTTTGACTGAGGGTTTAGTTTGTCTTTCATCTTTGAAGAATTGGAGCTGGTTCCCAAATTCAGGCTCACAGACAGTACCTTGACAAGTAAAGAAACATTTAATGTTTACAGAGTTTGGAACATGGTGTAGGAAGCAAGCACCATTAGTTTCCTGTCAGTGTTGTCAGGAAAAAAAAGGAGAACATCTCAAACAAATCAAATAATCTAGACTTCTCAATTTATGTTTTTACATTTTGGGTTCTTTTTAGTAGGAGATCAAAGGATGCTTCCTGGCATTCTTTGGGAGTCAGGATTCTGATGGCATATTGTGCTAGTACAAAAACTGTTGGCTTTAGGCTTTTCCATGAAGGTAAAGTCAGCTCTCAGGCCTGTAGGTGGATCTGGGTGCTGAGGAGGATTTTGGGGACAATTGACAGATTTTCAGAAGATTCACTTTAATTTTTTGTAAGTCTCTGTGTTTGTAAGTACATCTCTCTGGAAAGGAGAGTTCTTAATTTGGTTGGGTCACTGTTAATGTGATTGCTGATAAATAATAATAACTTTCAGAAAAAGATTTTTTGTGTGTGTGTGTGTGGCTGTAGTTTATGTTGACAAATTTGAGTCAATTAAGGCATTTGATCTTGCTTTACTGATGTGCTGTGGATTGTAAAGTGTTTACAGAAACAAGGGCTTCTCTTGGTTAGATTATGTGGTCAGCTGTGATGTGTCTGTCTCAGAGAGCTCACAAGACACCTTGAACAGACTTTCTCTGCAACTAAACATTGAGAATGAATGCTGTGATTTCATTGTACTGAAGCTCTTCTTAAATTGAATTCTTTCCCCCTCCTCTCTGTTTGGCATAACAGCCAGAGATGTGGCCTTGTGAAATGAAAACCTTTTCTAATCAAGCAAATACTACAAAGTGATGATCGCAGTAGCATCATCACTTGTCGTTACAAAGGTTCTATATTGCTGTATCACAAAGTTTCATACCTTTTGGCGTGATTTCCCAAGCAGCTCTTTACACCACAGCCACCAGGCTTCATCTGACTCCTCAACTAGTTAACCTGCTCTTTTATAATACCCAACCCAATTGGATCTGGCTGTGGCCTGTTAAAGGCAATAATTAACACAGCTGTATTCAATTAGGTGTGAGATTATTTTCATCAGTATCTCTATTTTACTGCATTCTATCCACCTACAATCGCATGCACCTAAATATGGACTAAAAACTCATATAGGCTGGATTGATAAACTGGAGCATAAAGTTATTGCATGACTGAAATTGGTTTGCTATTTAAACATGGATGCCCAGTACAGTGAATTTTCTCTGTGTTGAATATGTAGTTTTAAAGAACTTATTTTATACACAAACTTTGGCAGCCATTTTGTGCACTATGTACAGATGCTTTGTTTTTCCCCTTCAAAATTTCAGTCATTTCCTATCAAGATAATCCAGGCTGAAATTAAATATTTTGTCTCAGTATATAAAAGCAAAATAACATTCTTTTCTGATAAAGCTCCTTCTGAAGTTTAATCCATTTAGATTTATCAGTCCTGGCCTTTAGTCAGATTGTGATAAAAAGAATTGTTTCTACCTAACTTTATTTGACTATTACATTTTGAGCCTTACATGCTAATAGTTACACCGACACAAGAGTATGTGAGGGCATGTCATGGGAAGACTTACAGGCAGCAAGTGAGCTAAAGTAACACTTTTTAAAACAGCAGATCCTTACTGTTTCCTTTTGTCTTTGTCTCTTGTAGAAGCTCCACCAAAATTGGAAGACAACCCTGCAGAAGCATTCACGGACTCATCTCTCTTTGCTCACTGGGGGCAGGAGCTGAGCCCTGAGAACAGGCGGCTGGCCCTGAAGCAGTTCCAGTACTACGGCTACAACGCTTACCTGAGCGACCGCCTGCCACTGGACAGGGCCCTGCCGGACCTGCGGCCCAGCGCGTGAGTCCTGGGGTACCCTCCCTGCAGGGCCACACTGCAGCCTTCCACCTCTTCTCCACCTGTGGGACTCCATTGGGTGGCCTTCCAGCTCTTCTCTACCTGTGGGGCCCCACTGGGCAGCCTTCCAGCTCTTTTCCACCTGCACGTCTACCCTGTGGCCTTCCAGCTCTTTTCCACCTGCACGTCTACCCTGTGGCCTTCCAGCTCTTTTCCACCTGCACGTCTACCCTGTGGCCTTCCAGCTCTTTTCCACCTGCACGTCTACCCTGTGGCCTTCCAGCTCTTTTCCACCTGCAGGCCCACACTGTGACCTTCCAGCTCTCTTCCATCTGCAGGCCTACAGTGTGGCCTTCCAGCTCTTTTCCACCTGCACGTCTACCCTGTGGCCTTCCAGCTCTTTTCCACCTGCAGGCCCACACTGTGACCTTCCAGCTCTCTTCCATCTGCAGGCCTACAGTGCGGCCTTCCAGCTCTTTTCCACCTGCAGGCCCCACTGGGCAGTCTTCCATCTCTTTTCCACCTGCAGGCCTACCCTGTGGCCTTCCAGCTCTTTTCCACCTGTAGGCCCCCACTGGGCAGCCTTCCAGCTCTTTTCCACCTGCAAGGCTTACCTTGTAGGTCCGGGTAGAGGTAACAGCCAGAATGAGTAATTTCTATCAAATAAATGAAGGCTGTACGTTTTCAATTGTCTTCTGAAGCGCTGCTGATCCCAAAGTCAGTCCTGTTAAAGTCCCACTAAGTATTTATTAACATTTCTTCAGCATCTGTTGAAAGCTTCATCTCAGCTACAATTTACATTAGGTAGCGGGTGTGTTTTTTCTGCTAAAGGAAGAATCTTTTAATGCCAGTTTTCAGTTTTATCAGATAATCTGGCTAAATAAGAGCTGCTTTCTTTGAGAGCACAGAAATGCCTGATTAAGGTCAGTCAGCAGGTGAAGCTGGTGAGTTTAAGTGGTGAAATACACCTTTGAGCCAAGCAGTGAAAGCCCAGGGATCCTCCTTCCTTGGGCAGGTCTCTGCCCGCAATCATGCATGCCAAGCAGGGTGAATGCATCCAGGGTTGTTCCACAATGGCTTGGGGAGGTGGATGGGACCAGGGGAGGGAACAGCCTTCCCTTCAGTGCATCTGAGGCCTGTTTGGGCAGCGCTGTTCACAGAGATAGTTAATGCTCTATCTTTTTGAAGTGCTGGTGATATATCTGATGCTTTGAACAAACAGCAGCTCTGGAGATGGAGAAACAGGTGGAGGGAAAACTGCTTAAAACTGTTTTTCTTACAGCTCATTAAAAAAAGAAATCATTAAAATAAATATGCTGGGTACTTAGTGAATCAAACGTGATCGTATTCACTTATTCTAACCAAATATTTTAATAACTAAAGCAGTAGTGCATTTTGCTGCACATTAAGTTGATGGTAACAAAAATATATGAACACCATCCCAGGCAGCACTTTAGCAGTATATATGCTATATATTGTTATCTATTGCATTGTAGAAATAAATTTGTTGCAGATTTGCTGTAATACCGACTTTAGAGAAATCAAAGTCCATGCAATTGTGTTTGTGTTTTGGTTGAATCAGTTCAGCAGTGCCTGTAGGGACAGTCTCTTTTTTGTTTTTTTAATTGTAAACTGATCTGGAGGAAAAAGAAATCTTTTAAACTACATATCAATGATAGAAATGCTTCTGTTCTTATAGCTCTTTTGAAATTACTCTTCTGAATTATTTAAATATAATTTTTTTATAACTCTGTGTTTTACAAATTAAAAATATGGAGAAAATGAATGTTACTGTAGCTGAAAATAAATTAAGGTCAGGATTTTAAAAGAAACTCTAGTTTAGAAATTAATCATGATCCTAATTCCTGTGCAAATTTTGATCCTTTGCTGACTGTCTGCCAGAAACATGACAGACATCACAGTATGTTTAGGGACACATACATACAAAATAATGGCTTAGTAATGGTAGCTCAGGCAGGTTCCCTGCACCCTTTAGGCTGGGGAGCAGGCAGGGACTCTGACACTGGGGTGTACTAAGTTCTGACCCTGAGGAAAATGAACTGTGTTGTCAGGCAGCATGTAAACTGTTTGCTGTATCTACAGCACCCTGTGGAGTGCAAAGCTACAGGTGTTCTGAAAGTCCTGTTGTTGAAAAAAGATGTCCTGCTCCTGACAAGCAAATTCTCATTTGTGTGAGAACACATGCATGAATGTTGTGGGGAAAAAAGTCTACCCTGTGAAAGTATGTTTCCAGTGTAATAATCAATTTTTGGGATTTCTAGCACCTGTTTTTTAAGCCAAGTGCAGAAGTCACTTCCCAAGTCTGTATAGCTGTATTTAAATTATCCTTGGGCAGGCACTGGGCTCAGGCAGCACAGCGTAAAAGCCAAGGACAGCGCGGTGTGAAGAGAGCCTGCAGCAAGTGACATGGAGACCAAGTTAGCCACCTTTGCTGGAACTCAGTCAGTTGTGGTATTTCTGTTCTGACTAAAAATGCATGAGAGCACAGATATAAGAGGTACCACAGTACCTGGACAGAGTTAGCCAAGGTCTAACCAAGCTCATTAGCCTGGATTTAGCAGTGATTCTGCAAGAGTCGGCATGGCAGTGGCATCTCAGCAAAGGCTTGTGACAGGTAGATGAAGGAGTAGAGCTCACATGGTTCTGTCTGGGCTCAGTGGTGATCTGTCATCTGTATTCAGAACTTATTGTATGAAGTGCAACTGAAACCTAAGGAAATTCATACATTGTTAGCCCCAGATGAGAGCAGGAAAATTAAGCGATCTGCCAAAATTGTGATATTACTCCTTTTATATCATACTGGTATGACTCAGCTTTGACCTTTCTGCCTGCAATGCTCTGAGAATTCACATCAACATATCTTAGCGGGGGAGCTCAGCGTGTCTTTACAAGGTTCTGCAGAGAGAAAGCCATTCCACATGTGTAATAACACCAAATTATAACATGCAGCATTTTCTAGGTTTGAGATTGTCGACATGAAATGCCATGACAAAAGAAGAGCACAATTAGAGATTGCTGAGCCACAACACAGACGGAAGAGAGGGCAAAAATCCAGCCTTGCCCAGTCCTTCAGCGTGGGTGGCATGAAGAGGCAGTAGAACACATTTAGAAGGTAGGGCAATGCACTCTGCCCAAGCCTCTGAACTCTGGCATCTCTAGAAAAAGATTATCACATTGGTTGGAAACATCCAGCAGAGCACAGTTGGGTCAAGCTGTGGCAGTTGTCACACCTTTCAGAAGGACCTTCTCATGCTGTAGGTACTGTGGAGTAGTTTCTGACCCTCTGTACAGCCATGAGCCTCCTATCCCATTCTGCATTTGGTTCCTTTTCACTGTATTTGTACTAGCACAGGGTGTCCCCAGCACAGTCCAAAATAATCTCTTTGAAGTAAAAAGAGATGCCCTGGATACTTAAGCCTCACTGCAAAGTGGGCTCATTTTTTGCAAAACTCAGTAGACAGTGCAGGGTTTATTGTGGAGTACTTTCTCTGCCAGAGCCTGATTTTGTGCTGCTGAAGTTGGGTGCTGTGCTGTTCTCCACCCTTCTGTGCATCTGTTAGCCCATCACCTACCTACATCACAGACTGACAAATGGCTCTAATGATCTTGGAAGCACTGAGGAAGGTAGTGTTGCCCTTGCTGTGTGCAGGAACAGAGGATAATAGTTCTGTGTTAGTTATAATTCTGTTGTGCTCATTACTTTTAGTAGGGCAGACAGTACCCAAAAAGCTTGTTTTGAGTGAAATGTGAATGAAACAAGCTCATCAGAAATTCATTATAACAATTTAGGTTGTTTAGGGGTCCTGAAACTGTCTCCCAAACTCCTTTTGAGTGGATGCACTTAAGATTCTACTTTGTTGGCTTGTAAATTTTTGTTGCCTGATCCATTGTGCTGAAGCACACATGGGAGAGGGAGGTAATATTCTTCTTTGATTATGTGATGAGCAAGGGAGGCATAGCAGGAAAGAAGGTTTGCAGCAGGATCCCAGCAGAGGAGCTGTTTCAAAGGGTCTGGCTCCTGCATAGACTGTCTGATACAAAGAAACCTGGCCAGTAAATGCAAACCAACCTTTTCAGTCAGTGTAACTGACTAGAAGAAAGCAAAGAAGCAAAAGAAAGAAGCAAAGGCAGGAAGGATGGAAGGCAAAAGAAGCATTTAAAACTCAGATGTTTTAATTGTTTGGAGATTGTCAAATAGCGTGGCTTGCAGCAGGTTTGCCCTTTTCCTGGCTGAAAGTTTGTCATCTGGAAAAGTGCAGAGGAGAGGTCCTGTTTCCTGTGCAGAGAAGGGCTGTGGCTATTTTGTAAGCACTTCCTTCAAACAATTCACCGCTCCTAAACTGATTATTTAGAGGCTTAGTTTGGCAAGGGACAGTGGTTGAAGCCTTGAAGACAGCAAAATTATGTTTGTGATAAAGTGGGCACAAACAGAACAGGCAAGAGGTCCCCTGAATGCAGATAGGACTACAAGGAAGAAAAATCAAGCATTGGCTAGTTGAGGAGAATGATACAGTTTGGGAGAAAAGTTTTTTATGTGTGTTCACTTGTCCAAAATGTCCATCAGTCTTACGGTGGCAAACACAATCCTGGATGTAGTATATATCCGACTTCTGTAAAATTTTTCGCTTATTAAAATTGATATAAGAAAAACCAGTTATTTCAATTAGTGAGGTTCAGGCTGAGCATTTGTATGTAATCTCTATATCTCCCCAAAAGCCAACTCCTCCAGAGTTGCATTCCATAAACCTTTGCCTTCACATGTCCCTGTGGAACAGTTCTGTTCTGCTGGGTTTATGTTAGTGATGAATATGGCTTCTTGTTAATTTCTGACCAAATTCTTTTGTTGCTAGTGATAAAAGGGAACATTAATATTGCTTGTTGATATTGATGTTTCAAAGGAGTCATTTAAAAAGAGCACAAAAGCCTGTAATGTATTGTTTTGGACAGAAGTCCTAAAATTTCCAAAGTATTCAGTATTCTTGTTAAATATCTAATGTTTAATACTGTCATACTTTACGCTCTCTTTTACTTATCTCTCTACCTCTGATTCTTCTTTTTCTCATCTCACCTTTGCCCTCAGAGTGGTTCCCAGCAGCAGAGTGTACTGCCTGAGCAACCACCCCCTGGGATTCTGAGCTCAGCTTCGATTTTCCTGTTGAGATGTACCTCCTCAAATGGTTGCTCTAGAAGTGTTTAATATCACTGGCAGTGATACCAAATCTGCTGCAGTCTTCAGGCTGCTCTAATAACCCAAGTAAATGATGATGTACACTTGTACAGGAAAAAAAGACCTTTTTATATGCTTTTCAATGCCAACCTGGTTAGCATAGCTCAGTTAGCACTTAAAATACTAATCATAGCAAAAGGAAAAATGAAGTATGATCACACAATGAAATTATAAACATAAATGCAAAAATAGTTCTTACAATGCTGTGATGTTTGGGGACACAAGACAAATGATGGACTTTGGACCTGGTTAACATAAGAGATTTGATAACAGGATGCCTTGGCAATAGCAAACAGAACTTTGAGGATTGCAAGAAGATTCAATCAGACAGGTTTACTGGAAAAAGAAATTTACATCAGATTTCTGCAAGCAAGAGATGTTTAAAACGCATAAGTTTGTTTATGTGATTATTAACCCAATCACTGTAGTAAAACGTTACTAGCCTTCCTAGAATAGTATATAAGTGTTTGTGTCCCACAATAAATCAGATCACCGAGTCAGTCTTCCCATCTGTCTTCATCGCCAGCATTACAATACTCAGTTCTTTTGCCAGAGTTTTACTGCTACTTATTTCATTTATGCCAGAATCTTTTGGGTTTTTTTACTCCTGTGTATTTTGAGCTTCTGTTGGCTGTTTTGGCTGTGGACAAAATGCTACTAGTGCTTGAAAAAAGTACAATTCTGTTTCTGCTTGTGCTTCTGAGAAATTCTTACCCTGTTGGAACTAGAATTTGCTCCCATGTATGTTGCTAAAACAACACTTGAACCCCTAGCATTTTTAATAACATCCTTATTGCATCTTATTTTTAACAAAAAACAACCCAAAAAAAGACTGAAAAAAGCCCAAACCAAGTGGAATATATGCTACAATTTTTTTTCTAAACAAAAACCTGGGGTTTTGCTATTGTTTGATGTGATACTCTTGGCGAAAGTTTTTCGAAGCTTGCAGAAAATCATTTGAGTTCATAATTATGTACATATTTGTAGATGGTCTCAGAGATAAGTTGTTAATACAGGAAATCATTTTTAGTTTGCTGCTTTAATGCATAGTTATGCTAAACTTATTTTAATGGCTAATGACTGGCTAAATTGAATTATCACAGTGCATAGAGGAATAGAGTTGTCTTGTGGACAAATATTTGAAAGAAGCTTCATGATGTATGCTGCCCTCCATTTACCAGAGCTGTGCTTGAAATAGAACACCAGGAGTTTCTCTAAATTTCTGGTAACCATGACAACTGCTACTTTAGTGCTATTAGCCCAATATAATTGAGTGGAGTGGGTTGCTCGTGGTAATTTTTAGCTTTGTTGAAGCGATACTCACTATTGCAGCTCTGACTGCCATTTGGAATCTATATTTGAAATTCGGTGTCGCACTGGAACACACTATATTTGAAATTCAGTGTCGCTGTGTGCCTCATGGAGTGTGTTTGGGAGGAGCCTCGCCGTGTGAGAGGCAGGTCCGAGCTGAGCTGGGGATGCTCCCTTGGCGGGGCTGCCATTGGCACCTCACATTGTGGTTGCCATGCAACCGCTCCCTTCTCTGAGCTTTATGGAGCTGAGATTTCCATCCATACAGTTTCCTCTCCTCTTCCCCCCTTCAGCATATTTTAGGCACTTATACACACACACCTCCTCTCTCTCTCTGTAGCTTTTTTTTGTTCTTTCCTATCACTATGGAATTTTATTCCTCATAAAACTTGGCATAAAGATGATGACAGACATACTTGTGAAAATGCACAAGTGCTTTACATTCTATGCAGGATCTGGGGCTGAGTTAATTCTGATTTGTTTAAATTAAAAAAAAGTAGGTCATTCTTAGCCTCATCAGCTGATATGAAAAATTATGTAGAGAAGAAAAAGTGTTTTTATAAAAACTACAGACACACTGAAACGAAAAGTGAATTTGAGCTGGAAGCAAAGATAATTAATAAGTCTGAATAGGAAAACAAAAAAAAAAAAAGAAAGCATGAACTCAGTTCAGGAATGTACCCTCCTTGAAAATTAGTGTTCTTGAAAAGACTAAAGAAATTTGACAAAACAGGAGTCTAATACTGTTCTCTCGTGTCATCTGTAGTTATCTTTTAAGGCATGGTGGTGCAAAAAGGGACTCAAATTACATCCACGGAATTGAAAGCTTTACTTTTGTCTGTACAAGTTACCAGCAATGAACAATTTTGTCCAGAGTGATAAAAAATTGCAAATATTTAAGATGTAAATAAATGCAGGTGGGAAAACCAAAACAAATGGTTTCTTTTAAATGGATGGAAGACTCATCAGAGGCAGAAATTTTGTTTGAGCGCGTCAGTTTATGCATAGATTTATGGCAGGGAAGCAACGTATTGGGGGCTCTTTTGTCATCAAGAACCTTTTGTATATAATTTGTCACTAGTTTATTGCAATAGTATATTTTGCATTTATCTCAAGCTCAGCTTAATTGACAGAGGATAAAAAACCACCAGTATTTAAGGAAGCAACTTCTTTGAACTATTTTCAGTATACTTTTATTGCCATTCAAAGTATTTTAAAAAATCCCTCAGTTTTTCTTCATTATTTAACAGGTACCATATCTTACCAGATAGAGTTTCATTTTTTGCTAGAGTATCATTTTATCTTCTTTGTGCATTGTTATGGCTGAAGATAACAAATATTACTGTGCCTAAGGTAGACAGCTGAAAGATACATTGGCTGTAGATTTGTTTGCTGGACCATTTTATGGCTGCAAGCACATCACTAAAATAACAAGCATTGTAGGTTCTTTAAAGGATAATACTGAAGGTTATTTTAGCAGGTTTAAACCTGTTAACTAGTTCACAGTCTATTTGAAGACAAATTTTCAAAATTTGGATGCATACACACTGTTTGGCATGAACAGGTCTGTTCTTCAAGGACCTGGATCTGTAATGGTTTTAGCATCTTTTGGAAAATTTTGAGTGTTAGTATTTAAGAATTATTATGTGATTTTAAGTACAGAGGCCTCCCAGCCACTTTGAGCCTGAAATATGCACATTGGAAATCCTTTTGTCAAATGCCACTTAAACCTGATGGTCCCTAAAACTCACATTTGTCAAAGATTCACCTCAGGTTTGACAGTGCTCAGCCCAAGTAAATTTATGCCTATTTCAACTACTCGGTCATCTGGGCAGGGCTTTTAGAGATAGTTTTAAGCAGGACTTTGAGAGATTGTTCATCACTGAAGGTGATCTTGTTTTTAAGGAACAGTTTCAGACGTTAAAATACTCACTCTAGGGTACAGGAGGCAGGTGTGGAAACTGTATTTTCTCCTTAAGAAGATGTGAAACCAGTGTGTCTATAGAGTTGGGACTGTTTAGCCTAGAGAAGAGGAAGCTTAGAGGGGGTGTCATCAAGGTAAATATCTGAAGGGAGGCTGCAAAGAGGGCAGAGCCAGGCTCTTCTCAGTGCTGCCCAGAGGCAGGACCAGAGGCAAAGGGCACAAACTGAAGCACAGGTTGTCGAGTCTCCATCATTGGAGGCATCCCAACCCTGTTTGAATATGCTGTTGCATGAAAATGCTGTTCCTGGGCAGCTGGGGTTGGACAGGGTGCCTTCCCGAGGCCCATTCCAACTTCATCCACCCTGTGATTGTATGGCATTGTAGTAAATTGCCCTGACACTTGACTTGCAGGCTCTGTGAAAATGACTTTGTTTCTTCAGCCAAATTGTCACTAGTAAAAAGGAAATAATAAATATTAGCTTGCAAAAGAAAGAAAAAAGTGATCACAAGAATTTTTGTGGCATTATAACCTAGAAGATTTGACATAGCCATGAAGAGTGGAGTTTAGGGTTTAAAATGCACAAACATCCACTTGAACATGTGCTGCAGGTCCTTCCTCCAAGGGACTTACCCTAAATGTGAGGTTAGAGAGACTTGGTATCACTCCAACTTAGTTTAATTGCTCCACAGAAAGTGGAATGAACCTGAAAAGAGGGACTGAAAATAATCACACCAAGCTGGTTAGTGGTTGGCTGTCTGGGGAGATAGGGAACATTGAACTCATGCTCCCTCTGTCCTGGCTGAAGGTTTTAACTCCTGCACTGCTGGCTAAAAGAGAAAAACAGTGCTGCCTTGCACTAATTGTCTTCTGGAAGAAAAGTCAGCTCCCCTTGTCTCTTATGGTAGTGCTTTATTTTGCATAAAATCAACTCCTGCATGCTTTAAAGAAAACTTTTCATTCTGATGCTAAAAGTTGTCTTACAATGAATAGAGGATTAAAATACCAGTCGAAATACCAGCTGATTTGGGAAAGAAAGTTTTGGTTTGTTGTGCCACAGAAGATCAAGCCACAAGTGAGAATCAGTAAATCCAAACACCATTTTAATTATTTCCCTCTGGTGTTGATGCCATGGAACAAAAAGCTGTGAATCTCTGTGACAATGAGGTTTCATATTTGTTTCTAAAAGGTGTATGAACCAGGTTATTGAAAAATACACTGTAGACTTTTTAAGACTTGAACTCTTACTACTTTCTCTAGACTCTGTTTTCTGTTTTATATATCCTTATAATTCTTTTGTATGGTAACAGAGAGAAAAGTACCTAAAATATGAAGTAGCTTCTTTAATGTGATTTCCATCACTTTCAAACCTATGACTGAATTAAGAAAATTGGTTGACCAGCTGACTTTTGAATATTGTGCTGTCTCAGTTGGCTTGGGTGTCATGTGCCCTATGCATTTTTTCAGAACCTGTAAAAGCATAGAAGTAAATTGATCATCTTGCTTGAACTTAATTTTTGTACAACATCCAGCACGTGAAGAGGAATGCTTTTGTGATACTTCTTTATATTTATTTGCTACACAAATTAAAATACAAAATACTAAAATAATTTTTCTCTTTGAACTGAAGAACAGATTTAGTTTAAGGAGTCAAGCATAATGTAAAAATGCTGAATCTATCCATGCTTTCTGTATGCAAAACATTGGCTGTTAGTTACTCTTTTCACAGTTTTCAGGGGTTCCTAGATGTAGTGAACCCTGGCATCTGGTGAGGATAGCCACTCAGTGTTTTCAGGAGGTAGAGAAAAGCATTATCATCAATCATTTCCATCTACAAAGTCTACCTAAAAATGCTGCTTGAATCAGCCTGTTCCTGATTTCATCCTAGTAAATAGTTTCAAATCTGAGAAAAAGGTAGAATTAATTGTTGTTCAGAAACATTGCATTAAAATACTGAAAGTTTCACAGAAAAAAATAGTTAATTCCTTTTACTCAATTAAGTTCTGGCTTTATTAAAAAGCAAATATATTGCTCACAGTTTAAAAAGGTAAAGTGGTAAAATAGCTTTCTACTCATATAACTGAAAGATTTGAATCCGTTTTGGAAAGGAGGTGAAAAAAACCCAAACAATAAAACACTAAGGGGCTTTAAAGTTGTGGGCGCACTTCTATATTGCTGTTTCCATAAGCAAGTTGGAATGTGGCTAAAATATCTGTTTTTGAAAAAGGCAAGAAAAATGGACCAGGTTATGAGAGTATTTCTCTTTCTGATTAAACTCCTTGACTGTGCTTACAGATAAGTTTTCCACTGTTTTATCTGTTTTTTCTGGCTGCACCATCTGTCTTAGCTTTAGTAGCAGAATGTTCTTTCTATATCTTTTAATGTGTTCTTACAACAGGGGGTAGATTTCTCTGAAGTAGTTTTTGTTTGCATTGTGACTGCCAAAAATTTACCTATTTTCTTTTCTTCAACCTTTCTCTTCAGGTGCAGAAACCTCACATTTCCTGAGAGTCTTCCCGAGGTCAGCATTGTGTTCATATTCGTTAACGAGGCACTCTCGGTGATCCTGCGCTCCATCCACTCAGCCATCGACCGCACTCCTGCTCACTTGCTCAAGGAGATCATCCTAGTTGATGATAATAGTAACAATGGTAAGACGTTTTGGTTCTTCCCCCTCCCTGCCCTGAGGCTGGATCATACAAGAGAAACCTTGAATTATGGCTCTTGCTCATCCTTTTGGCCTTTCAAATGTTATCAGTGGGTTTTCTCCCTTCTTCATGCCACACTCTTGCTGGGCTGTCTTGTACTCTGCACAAGTGGGGCATGTTTAAAAGTACATGTAGAAAAGAAAGAATGTTTGAGGTGTCTGGGAGGCAGTTTTGAATGCAGCAATAGATTAGACCTAGCAAGTTTTACTCTTAGTGCTTCAGAGTGTTTTCCAGCTCATATGGTTTCTGCACTTCTATTTCCACTGTATGATTCCACATGTGTACTCTCTTTTTGTATAAAATGTCTTTCTGTGTTTCTTAGACTCCTCTTTCAGATTTCCAGTTCTCTCCTCATTAGCAGCACTTACCTTGCTGCTTCTCTGCTGTCTGTACTCAGATGTTGCTCTCCATGATCTGAAGGATTGCACTGCCCATCTCTGATGGTTCAGTGCTTGCCAGGGTGTTTGTCAATGAGGGCATGCTGGGCAGTATTTATGAGTCTTATTTTCTAGGAACTTTAGTGATGAAATTTTAATAAGCACAGAATGCTGAACTTAAAGAAAAAAGTCTTCTGTGTTGGGGGGGTAAATTCTGAACTGCTAAAATACAAGGAGAATCTGAATTTATCTTGTTGAAGAAAAAAGCTAAACAAAGGGCTTCTCTTATCCTTGCCATCACAACTGTTGTTATCTGGCTATAACCCTGTAGCTAAATCCTGTGACTTGCTGCTGATCGCAAATGTGTCTCAGATTTGTACAGGGAAGAAACTTATTGGGAAGCAAGTAAATAAGTTCCCCACCCTGGGCTATGCACGTCATCATATCCTCTTCTGCTGACTATGAATGAGGGAAAAACTGCAATCCTGGCTCTTCAAAGTACACACAAAACTCAAAAACTTGGTGTAGGCCTATGTGCTCAGTTTTGTCTTTTCCCTTATGCAACACCTAGCAATTTGATAGGAAAGTACACAACAGTGAAACACAGCTTTGACTGGTGGACTTGGCTGCAATTGTGTAAATCCACTCCTTCACCTTTCTAATGGGAACTCAAAGAATCTGAGTAGCTGCTGGTGCTGCAGGGCCTGAAGTCTCTGGACATTGATAAACTGGCCACAAAGCGGACATAAAAGGAGAGAAATAGTCTGGTGGAGAAAAAGTGGCTTCTAGAGTTTGAGTCCGATATGGTATGGTTTACAGGCAGTTATTGCAGTGGGCACATTGCAGAGCAATGTCAGAAGTACCAGTGTTTCTGAGAGCCTATCATCACTGTGATGAGCTCACTAACAAACACTCTTTGCACTGTGCTCTACAGACTTGTCAAAATTATTATTTTTCATTATTTCATACCTGAAATAGAACAGAAATCACAGGAACTACTTTACCTTCAAGAAAGCCTGTCCAGCCACATTTTTTTGTTAGTACCAGTATTGGTACTGTACTGTATAATATTTTTATGATTTGCTGTGCCTTTTATTTAGGCTTGCCTTTCTTACCCTCCAATGCCTTAAATCCTTGGGTTCCTGGCCCCAAGCAGGGAGACGGAAATTGAGAGGAAGGTAACCTTTGGTTTGGCTGCCTTGGCTTGGTGTTACATGTCATTTTATACAAAATCACACTGTGCAGAGCTATAGTTAGTCTCACAGAAAAATTCAACCCTTTACAGGATTTTATGCTACTCCTCTAACCCCTTCTCTGGCATCTCTTCCCTGCAGTATTAAATTAGATTTCTGCAGTCCTCTTTATCCCATAATGTATGCTGAAGACCTGGTAATAGGCATATATTTGGAGCTGATGGATGTTTGGAACGGGAGAGATTGTAAAGATGATTTATGGGCTTTCCTACTACTAGTTTAAATCTTGAAATATTTATTTTAAATCTTACTTTTCCTTTTACAATATTCTCTTTTCCATTTTTTTCTCCCTTCTAGCATTGCCGAGATGAATCCTTTATATTTAGTGTCATTCTGTGTTTTTGTTAGTAGCTCTTTAGCTTGCAAGTGTTGCTGCTTGTAAGTGGGTTACTCTGGGTTTCCCTGTAATGTTACCTGAGGGGGCAAACACTTGGTTTGTGCTTGCAGTGGACTCCAGCTCTGCTTCTCACAGGGATCTGTCAGAATCCTAATCATGAGTGGTACTTTTACTCTCCAGCATTCGCCAGGGATGGCAGCTTCTCTTAACTTGATGCAAGATTTCTTTCTGTGGTGCCACAGCCATGGGCTTCACAGGCAGGAAACATCACACTGTGGGAAGTGACTAGAAAGAAAAAGTGAGA
>VYZP01045126.1:31312-57220 GCA_013400635.1 Hypocryptadius cinnamomeus
AAAGTTAAGTGTTTTTTTTTTTTTTTTTTTTTTTTTTTTTTTTTTTTTTGGTATAGATCTGCACAGCTATCTGAAGTAAGCAGCATCTGACTTTGGAAATTTTCATTTACTGTGTCTCCATGCTTCAGCAATTACATCTCCCAGAGAAAAAGAACATCACAAAATAATGAAGCTAGAGGAAACTTCAATGGCTTGTTAAAAGGAGCATCATCACATGTGCGCACAGAATGATCATATAGATCACAGGAAGAGAAATTTCAGATTAAATAAGAGAATTTGTACTTCAGTTTTACCAACAAGCCTGAAAATATCAGTTGTTACACAGTGATACAGAAGTACTTTATAAGTTGCCTGATACTCAGTTGACACTGAGCAGTATTTTATGTAACTCGAACTAAACTCAACTAAACTTTCACTGATCTCCTTCTGAAATCTGAGTAAATGCCTCTATAAAACTGTGTGCCCCAGTAGGAGCTCTGGGAAGAGTTTGATAGCAGGGAATGTTGGTAGTTCATATCCTTGAAAACACACTGAGCATGGGAACTGCTTGGTGTTTCTCTCTCAAATGGAAATACAGCAGCCTGGAATACTCTGCAAAGCTTCAGACATCATGTGGGCAGGAGCACTTCTACAGGAGCCAGATCAGTAAATCCAGTGCAAAGCAGTCAAAATTACTGCTTTACTGCATGCTGTAGAATGGGATTTTCGGTTGGTTTTGCAGATGTGCAGTCATAGTCCCTGAGGTGAGAATGGTACAATAATTTTAGTGTTCAAGCTTCCATCACAGACAGCTCTTGGTGCTGGTGTGCTGCCCTTCTCAAATGATGCTGAGATTAAACTAAGCATGATACTAAATCTAAAGAAGATTAGATACACAAAAGCTTTCAGTTAAAAATTATTTTAAAAACAAAAGGGAGGAAAAGGGGTTTTTCAACTACTTAAAAAGTTTTAGGGTTTGTTGTACTTTTATTTTTTCTATAGCTTTTTTTATCCTTATGTTAGTACTCCATCTTTGTCAAATGTCTGAAGCTTTTAAGTTTTGTTTCTGATTTGTGGACCAATCTTGAAAGGTGCTGACTCCTAGGACTTAATTTTTCATTAATAGGCTGTGTTCTACAGTGTGACATAGTTTCTTTCTTGTGACATAGAAAAATATTATCCATGAAGTTGTATGATTAGTCCAGAGAGGGTCACCACCAAATGAAGGAAATCCAGTCCTTCAGTGGTGTTAGGTCAGATCACATAACCCATCTCCTCACATTAGAAGTGGTTCATCACTGAAAGAGAGTGTTGTCTTCCCAAGTGGAGGTAACTGGAACCTCTGTGGTCCTGTCAGCTCTCACCAGAAATTTCAGCTCCTTGGAGCACCCATCTGAGAGTCAACAGAATCTACCAGGAAGAGGATTGCAAAACTGAGCCTAACTTCCAGAGATCTGTAATTCATACTGCAAGCTATGCACAGGTTAGACATGTCCAATACTTGTTCTTTTTACCACTCTTTCAATAACACACAAAAATTAGGAAGTCAGGGGTCTTTTAAAATATCTAAAAAGAAAAACTTTAGGGAAGGTGAATTAATAAAACAGTCTGTTAAACTAACCATCATTTTATGGTCCTGAACTTGAAACGCTGAGAGAAATTACTTAGGTGCAGTAAAATGGGAAAAAAAAAAAAAGGGTTTAATCAGCTTTCCTTATAATGGAAAGTACCCTAGAAAAATATGCCTGTTGCTTCAGAGTATATAAAACTGGGTTTAATCAACTCTGCATTACTGCATAATAGCTCAATCAACTTCAGGTCAGCAAGAAAGAAAGTAGAGGAATTTTTTAGTAGAACTATAAAAGAAGATACATGTTCAATAGTTTGCTTGACTTCCTGGGTTTGGATTATCAAAGCTATCAAAGTACCATGAAAACCAGCAGTGGATGATTTATCTTGCTTAGGATCTTATGTATCAAGACCTGGCTCTGATGTATGACAAAGCATATTTCAAAAATTGCATGATTTTCTATGGTGTTGCACAGTGTTGTGTGCACCCTGTGGCTTAGAGCTCATATAGAATATTTTCTAGAAAATTCTAAATTCTCTGGACGGACTCTGCTCCACTGCTATTCTGGCTGCCTTTCCCCATCCTAATAGAGCAGTACTGGGGTGATTCATTTAATACAGAACAATGATCACTTAACTTATACCAGATACAACCTGAGTTAGCAAATCTGTGTGCTGGAGATGGATTTTATTTCAGTTACGTTTCCACACCCAGAAACTTTTAATCACAGCAGGTTTGTCTGGTTATCAGATCCAGGCTTTCTGCAGGTTTAACTTCCCCTACCTGCCCATCTCCAGTTGAACTAGGTGGATTTCTGATTCTGGTCATTTTTAAAGGTTTGCATCAGTGTGAAACTGCATTTCCCATTACAGAAGGAATTCCTGTGATTTATATAAATGGCTGTGGCAGGGGAAAAGTGTTTCCTCTGCCTTTGTAGTATATTTTTAAAATGTACAGTTACTTGTGTAATCAGTTACTCGGTCAGTGGTTTCCTGACTGATAAAGACCTATAAAAGCACCAGTAAATATGAAATAAATATGTTTCTATTTTTTAATGGGTCCTTTTAGAAATGGAAGGTCATTCTCTGTGAGTTTTGGTTAATTTTATTAAAGATACTGTTGAAATTGAGGAGTAAACTGCCTGCATTATCCTATTACCAGCAGAACCCTTGTTGACTAAGCTTCAGCCCAGAAACTCAGTAGCATCCCAAAAGGGGATTAACTAGTGACAGCTGAGAAAAACATGAATTATAGGGAATAAATAGCCAGTTTTGAATGGAGTAGTGAACAGGTCTTTGGCCTGTCACTGTAGGTACTGTACAGTAATCCTGAGAGTACCTGCATAGCTGCCTGACAGTTCCGCATCCGTTTGGTAGGATGAAGTACCACCAATGCCCTGTCTGGCATTCTTCTGGAAAAAAATTAGTCAGATTTCTCTGTAAATGTTCTGCAAGACATACTTTAACACAATTCTGATCCCAACTGTTTCATCTCCCCCAGAAGACAAAACTTTGTTTCTGTGAGTGAAGTGCGCAGAAGTGCCTGGCGAACAGGACCAGGAGTGCTAGGGCTGGATCTGCTTGGAATGGATGAGCCTTCCCAGGACAGGAAGGAGTGGCAGCAGGTTGGTGGTGTGGCCATGTAGGATGTTTCTGCCTTTCTCTGTAGGAAGTAAATGCCTCTCCAATGTATGCCAAGACACAGCTCCACTGGGGAAGACTTGAGGAATTATACTGCTTGCTCAGGTCAATCCCTGGTATCTGATTCCAGGTTCCTCAATGTGTTTACTTGGCATTTCTTTCAGTAGACTCTTTTGCTAATGTGCTGTTACTGGCACAGATGCTAAAATGGGAACAAGTCTACTCCAGAAAATCTCACTTAAAATTTAGTCCCCTTTTGAAAAGTATCTAACCCTTGGAACTGTCCTGTTTTGTGCATTGTGGGCTGAACACTTAATCATGCAGCCAGTTGTGTATTTTTTAAGCCTGATTACTTGTGTGATTTGTGTTACTTTGTAAGTTCCCACGTGGAAACAGGGAGGTATTCCTTGGTTTAGGTGCTATTAGATGCATAATGGATCCCATCCTCCTTGATGCCATTACATTCACTAAAATTATTTGTATCATATGGCACCAGAATTCATGAACGATGACTTCAATCTCTTGGCTTCCATAGACAGAGTAATAATTCATCACAGATTGGATATACACATGGCAAAAAGGTTTAAAATCCAGGGAACAGTATATACTGTGACAACTGTCTGGAATATTTATTAGACAAGTTACAAATTCCTGTCATCTTATTATTCCTTATAACATTGAGAATACGTTAAATAACCAAATTAATTTATTTCTGGAGGGAGTTCAGTGCAAATCACAAGACAGTGTAGACTTTTTGTCTGAGATGGTAGATGAGTTAATCAGCTTAATCTGCTGATCTGATCTTAATCAGCTGACTTCAGTAAATTTTTTTTTTTTTTTTTAAGTGCTGTAAAATACTTTTCCTTGAATCAGTTGTGTCCTTGGTGGGATTTGATATATTTGATGTTTTCCTGGTTTAGTTTTTAAGGCTTCAATTACTTATTTTTCCTTCTTCTATTGAAATCAATAGCTTTATATCCTAACACCTTCCCTGTATTCCTCCTGCAATTTAGTATTTGAAGTCTTTTTTTCTCAAACTAGTTCTTTGCTCTTTTTTTGATTGTCTTCAAGTGATTTGGCAGTGAGCAAATTTGGATGGTTTTTCCGTATTCTGTATAAAAACTAGTTTTTAAATGTTACTGATGACTGTGTAGGGCTTAAAGCCAGCTGTGTCTTGCCAAATCCTTAAAGCTATCATCCCCCTACAGGCTGCTGGTGTGACTATCCAGCATTGCTCGTGGGAGGATTCTCTTGCAGCTTGGTGGTGGGAGATAGTGTTACCTGTCATTCCATTTCCCCCACCCCAGGAGTATTCTGAAATACCAGCTTGAAAAGCAAAGCTGCTACAATGAATTTGCCATCAGAAATATGTTAATATTTATGAATGTTCAAAGGGGCTTGTTACTAAAGAGTAGCTCTTGGTCTTCAGGTTTATGAGGAAAAGGTATTCTTGTCAGTGGAGAGCTGCAGAAAGAATTTTAGTTCTTTTATGCCAGTTTTTTGGTTTTATGGCTTATGGCTCTTGTAAGTGGCTAACCTGAAGAAAGTTATTTTTATGGTTTCAAATGCAAGTACCTAGACTTAATCACTGCAGGTTTGGAGTTTGTGCTTTTTATCTGTGCCAGACAACAGACTTAGGTATACCATTAATATATTTGTCTTTATAGTGTGCTTCTTTTGATCCATCTATAAGGAGCATGGGACAATATTTGCTGAGTAAAATTAAAAGGAGATGAGACAAATTTCTGTCAGGATTAGTTGGAACAAATTTCTCTCTGTGTTTGGGCAAGAAGAAAGACCAGATGATCTCTCAAAATCCATTTAGTGCTGCATTCTGATGGTATATTTGTCAAACTATTTTTGGTCTTTTAACAGAAGAGCACTAAGGTGAAGTTCATAAACATTCATTGCTTAGTCAGCATGTGGATTTTCAGGCAGGTATTTCATATTCAAAGAAACCTCTTATAGTTTTTGACTCACCTTAAAAGCATTTCAGAAGCTGTTGTTCCTGTTACAGGGAAGGCAGCAGAGTTGCAACCAGCAGTAGAAACTTCTCTCTGTATTTGGTAGGTTTATTTTCATTCTACTGTAAATAATTTCTGACCTCAACATTTTGTGAGGCCTGGACAAACATGAAAAAATTAGATTCTCTGAAAGCCCTTAACAGTCCTGTGAATGTTCTTCTGCCAACAGGCAGAGACAGAAATACCTTTAGTATCTCTCATGTTGTAATATTCAAAGTATTTGGTCACCATTGTCTGTGTCCACATGAAAAAATGTTTTTGAGATGTACTTTTAAACAGAGATCCCTATTTATGAAAGAAAGACCATTAGGCTCTGCAATCTGTTTGAATTATGTATGGAGAATTCACATAAAAAGGCTCACAGCATGTTCTTTGCATAACAGCCTGTGATGGGTAAGATCACTAGATTCCTTCACATTGATGCTTCCTCATTTACCATCTGCAAACCAGTAATTGCAATGCTCAATTTCTTTATCAAACTGTTGCTGTTGGAAGACTTGTGACACAAGACAGCTACAGTTTAATTGGTATTTATTAACTGTTGTTACAGAGATTTAAAGTGAAAGTGTTTTGTGACTTAGTCACTGGTAGGCAGAGTTTCATAAACAATGAAACATACTCGGTCCCATTATTTCACAACTGGTGAGCCCGTTTGTTCAACTGGATGCTGTAGTGTTTTGTTTCTGCAGGTCCATGAAAATCAGGAAACTTCTGCTCAATGACCTAAGTAAGGGCTAAGGAGTCAAGCTTTAGACATCTGTTTCAAAAACCTTGACCTTACAGTGTCAGAAACATGCTCTTAGTTTCTTGGCAGTGTTTCATTTTATCTAGGAAATTGAAAAAAATATTGTTATTAAAATCAGATTCTCTAAAATTATGACTGGATGTTGCAAGCTCGCAGAAGGGCCAAGTCACTCACATCCCAGTTCCTGTATTGCTCTCAAACCATCTACTCAGTGTTGTAATTTGTTCTGTGTCTGCCTGTTTATTTTATCAGAAGATAGGTGTACATCACAAGAAATGAATGCGTCCTCTCCAAGGCAGATGTGAACTTTGTCACAGAGTCACAGCATGTCTGAGGTGAGAAGTGACCCCTAAGACCTTCTAGTCCCACCCACCTACTCAGTGCTGGGTCAGCTAGAACAAGTCTCCCAAGACCATATCCAGTTAGGTTTCAAAATCTCCAACCTCAGTAATACCTTTCTTACACTAGTTAAAAAGGTTTAAGGTGACTGAAAATTTAAGCCAGAAATACAAGTTTAAAACTTTAAAAAGTGTTGACTTCATTTTGGCATGTAAACATAATCACTTTTGATTTATGAGCCCAGCTGAGGCTCACTGACTGTATTTATTTAATTCAGATGCTGAATAGCTCTCACCAAAGCTGCTCTTGTCATCTTAATTCATAGAATTATTTCTGATGGCTAGATGTTAAGGAGTTGTAAAAATGCCTTCTCTTCAACAATTGATTGAGCTCCAGAGAAACCCCTCATATGACTAAAAGACTGTGGTTATTAAAATGCAGATTCAAAGAGAATAGTTAGTAGTATTTTGAGAATGCCGTATTGGCATTGAACTGCAGTTGCAGGACAGCAGACTTGAGGTAACTGCATGAACCGGCTCGGGGGGTTTGATACCATGCCCCAAGGAGCTCAGCCAAGCTGTTCCTGATACTATGCCCAAAGATGCTCAGCCAAGCTGCTCCCAGAGCTGGAAGTGACACATCTGCACAATGCTCCACATGCTGGAGCTGCAGTGGCTCTGTCCTGGGAGGTCGTGGTGCCCTGTCCTCACAGGATGTCTTTACTTGCTGAGTGGCAAATCTCAATCATGTATGCCTGATAACACTGAGATGATGGATATTTTAGGCTTTCAGACAGAGGGGTTTTAATGGTGGTGGGTCATGCAGTAGGGAAACACAAAGTGTTTATGAAGAGGATGAAATGACTGGATTTTAGTGAAGAGAATGGCAGGATTTCAGTGAAAAACCTTCAAGAGGTGTTCCCTGCTTCTCCTGCTGGTTTTGTTCATTACAGTGCAAGTCAAACCAATGGGATCAATGGGTTCCAAAATCGAAGTAGCAGATGGGTGGAGAAAAATAAGGCATTGTTTGATAAAGATAGGTGTTATGGGTGGACACCACCAAGAAGAAATGGAGACCTAGCTCATCCAACTACTCATGAATTTTACATACATTTGATCCCAGCTCGTTCCGGAGGGATTTGTGAGTGCTAGTGCATACCAAATATCAGGTCCATTTCACATCATTAGGGAAGGATAGTCTTGATGAGAGCAAAAGGATGGGGGAGATGAATTCATTAGGGAATGGTCACGTGGAAACAGTGGTGGTGTGGTTTAGTATTGAAGGGACATGCATGCTTTTGAGTTTTATCCAGGGATAACCAGTACCATGCTCCCTAATTAATGTCTTTAGATTGACTCCCTCTCTGCTAAGATAGGACTGATACATTCTTTGTTTATCCACCTGAAGGGATTAAATAAGGCATGTACAAGACGACCAAATCTTTATTAGGATTTGATACAAAAAACCTTTTCTGAAGCACGATTGCAGCACAACAATTTTAATTAGTTTTCACAAATGCTTCCAATTAACACATACAGTGTTAGCTTTTCAGCTACCAAGAAGATTCACTCACATAGCAAATAAAAAAAAAGAACTCTTGACATAAGCTTTCATGTGCAGCTTAGCAAAGAGACTGAGAATAATTTTTTGTTAGAAGCTGGTAGTCTTTTTGCTTGTCAGAAAGTTACTTGCTTTTGCTGTAGGTTTGAGCTTTTTGTTCTTCTGGATGGTAATAAAAAATCGAAAAAAAGGAAAAAACCTCACCTGCCATGTTTTTCAAGAGATGTTAGGAAACCTACTGCTTCTCCTGATTTGTCTGTGGTGAAAGACAGGAACATTGACTAGTCTCCAATTTGTAGTATTTGAACTGTGACCCATTTTGTTATCTTATGTTTATGGCATTTACTGGAGTTACTTATTTTCCTGATTTGAGTTCCCTAATTGGAATTGCAGCATGTGGTTCAGGTTCTTCACATTATCTGCTATTGTAGCTCAGGTAGCAAGCCCTGCCAGTTCCTTTGACAACAGCTTTACAAGCAGCTCTTCTGAGGAATCTTTAAACATCTCAGGTGGAAATACTGTGCAGAATGCGAGTGGCTGCATTTGATTTTTTGTTTATGTCAAGCTCCTCTGTGGAAAATGCTGGATTATCTATGTGGTACTGCTATGAAACCAAAAAGTTAGTGCTTAACATGATTTATTCAAATAACATTAATTTGTCTTGTTTCCATAAGCAGAGCTTTGCTTCAAGCATACTGGATTGTATATACGGGAGATATAAGGAAGAAATTAATTTCACTTTGTTTAGGGCACTTAACACTCTCAGTGTCTGTAGGATTGCTGTTTTTGCTATGTAAGGTACAATTTACACATTCTTTACTTAACATAGAGCAGGTTCAGAAAGTGGAGGTGATGTGAGAGCCTTGGAGTTGGAAGAGCCACATGCCGCAAGAAGCTTCTTGCTATTGCTTTATGGAAGAAATGCTACCCGGGATTTTTGAGGTTTGGATATTAATTGTAACTCTGAGTTTATTACCCATGGAAGCATCCTCCTCCTGTGATGTAAGAATATAGCTGTATAAACCCTCTGAGGTTAACTGAGATGAATGCTATGTAGGAAAATGAGATCATTACCCAGTCCGAAGTTGTCTTCAATGCAACATATTGCAGTATGCAGACGAGGTAGAAATTTAATGCTCATAGATGGAGGGAATTGAATCGTGGAATTCCATTACAAATTTAGCTGTTCAGGAAGCATTCTTTTGAAGATGCTAAAGGGTTTAAATCTGAGAAGTCAAGCAGTAACTATTCTGAAAAATGTGGATATACTGCAAATCAAACTGCAAATCATTGCAAATAAAATCCAGTGCAAGCAAATTAGCCATTATCTGTGCAAAGTCATTATTCACAGTGAAAGGTCGAACAGGATACTGGAAGAATTGAATAGGAGGTAGTTTCAAGCCCCTGGATATCTATAATAAATGGAGTCTGGTGGGTTTTCTGCAGAGATACAGACTACAGCACAGCTGACTGAATAAGATACAGGTAGTACTTAATGCTAGCAGTCCTTCATAGAAAGATGCCCTGGAAAAAAAACCCTTTAAACTTCCCAAGTAATATTTTATGTCCGTGTCAGGATTCAGAATTTTAATGTGTAAAAAAATATTAATGTCAGTAAAAATTAAGCTGGGAGCTCTTATGGAAATCATTTAAATTTGCTGCAATTTATTGAGAAAATGAAGCTATTTGAAAAATGTGGTGGGGGAGGGCCTGGATACAAGTGCCCATGTGCATAGTTTCCCGCATGAACAATCAGTTTCACACATCCTGAGTTGTCCTTAATGGGCAGTGAGTGATGGGTCCAAAGAGTACAAGAGTATCTCTACTTTGAGCACAGGTGTTCAAGCCTTGCTTGAGAAGGTAAATTTTGAAGTAAAGGGCTAAAATTAAATGACCAAAAAAAAAAAAAAAAAAAAAAGAGAAAGGAAACAAACTAAAATTATTGTGAATTCTACCAGAAATGTTGAACAAACCTGGTGTAATATATCTAAATATTAGCAGGAGGCACTTTAATTCAAGAATATTCTCCTCAACTCTTGTTTGCCTAATACTTAATGAAAAATGGAGACGCTTTTAAAATGGTTTTGTTAAATTGAGGCACTATCTTCACCTGTGGAACTTTTCTTTAGTGAGATCTCCCAGGATGTGAGGCATTTCAGTGCCCAGGTGTTGTTTTTGATGTCAGTCCATTTTCTGTGTCCTTCACCCCCAGCATGCCGGGAGTGCTGCCCTCGGCAGTGCCGGGTGTCAATGCGTGACCGATCCAGAGTGAGGAATCGGTGCAGTGCCAGGCAGCAGGTCAAGAACAGCTGTGTATTTCCTCCTGCTGTCTCAGCCAGCCCAACCAGCTCTGCTTTTGCTGACAAAACCAGAACTTGAACTAGTAGCCCAGCCTGCTTCCCGTTGTCCACAGCAGGAGCTGTCCTTCCCTGAAGTTCCAGCCATCTGCAGAGTAAAGCAGAAACCTGGAGCAGCCCTGTCACCTGAGCCTCCAGTTACTCGCTTGGGTGTAAATCCAGGAGCGAGTGCTGGAGCTGGTGGGATTCTGTCTTACTTCAGTATAGTGAAAATACACTTCTACTGCTTATAATGTAAAAAAAAAAAATATTGGCTCTACTGCCAATTGCTTCTAGGGGGCAGGAAAGGCAAGGCTGGTGTGTGCTCTTGTGTGTGCATGTTTTATGCAGGCGAGGTTTGCACCATGCTGGGAGGCATACTAACAGCCAGTTTAACATACTTTAGTTTTAAAATAACATACTCCCACTTAGGCAGGATTTAACCATATCTTTCCCAGATTGCAGTAAGATGCTAACATCATTGCTGTTCCTGTGTTGAATTGAAATGGTGGGTTGAATTGAAAAGGTATGTTGAATTATAGTTCAAGTTATTACCTGGGTTATTTTTAATGCCTAGTCTTTTTTTTTTCCTGAAACCATAAGGATTGCTGCTGCTGTCCTTCACATGTTTCTGATGCAAAAAGGCAGGCCATAAAAAGCAGTTGTAATATAACAATTAACTCCCAAATGTGTCCTTAGAAATAATGGATTGATTATTATTAGGTGCCTACAAAGACATTTTCTATAATAACTGATGAAAGGCTTGGAATAATTTGCTACATGGTGATATATTTAAAGATACAAATTCTGTGATATTGTGTTCTTTTAAGACTTGGAGTTCAGGATTTTTAGGAAGCAGTGGATGATACAGTAGGGTAATAAGCAGTTTTCTTGGAGATCATATGTGCTGGATTTAGAGATTTTCCACAGGTACCAAATAGTACAATCCCATTATTGTGTTCCTCCTAAGGAGTAAGCAAATATGCTAGGAAAGAAGCAAGATGGAATTTGTTGCTTTAATTTGAAAATGTTCATAGTTGTTTCTTCAAAAAAACCAATTTCTGTCTGTAGATGGGAACAAACCCTGTGGTTCTTATAGCATTGAAACCAAATAATTTCTGATTTGTATGGAGGATTTACAGGTGTAAAAACTACTTGGATTTTATCCATACTTCAAAAATGAGCAGTTGTAACTTACAAGTTTTTCAAAATGATGTGAATTAAAAGCCATTACTTTTATGGCATAGTAGCTGCCTCCCAAGTTGTCCCAAATGAACTTGGCAGTGTTGCTGAGGTGACATTCCTCAAAGGGTTGTAGTAGAAGTGCACTCTGAAGGCTGCTCTTTGCTTGCTTAGAAGGTGATGGGGTTGATCCTGCTCCTTCCCTTTTTGCCCGGCGAGCAGGATTTGGTGGCTGTGCAGGTAATAAATAGTGCTTGGCAGAATTTTTCAAGACTGTATGATAAAATAAGAGGATATGTGAGAGCTGACTGTTAAGAGGTGTGATTTGAACTTGCACTTCCAGTGACATCGTGTGTGATGTTGCATTTGGGGTGCCATGATAGGCCCTGGACATATAACAGTGTTTTCTGAGAAGTTCTCATTGACTTCAGTGACTCCAGTATTTCCCATTTAAAATTTTTACCTGCAAGGGGTATTACCTGATCTACTCTGGCTGTATTTCCAGAGATGTGTTAGCTATTAGAATAACAACCAAATTTGCTCATATTGGGATAATTTCCTTTCATTTTTATTCTGAGAAGCATCTTGTGCTACAAACATCTTGTGTCTGCAGCTCTGCTGATATAAAACAAGTCCTTTTTGTGAACCAGTTCCATCTGCTGAAAAGAGCCCTCCTGCCCAGGCAGGCTGTATTTCTCCCTGGTGGATTGGGTGCTGTATTGCTATTGCCGTGTGAATTGCATTATTCTGCAAGTGGCCGTTGAAAGGAGAAGATAATAGCAGGTCACACACAACATAATCACTGTTAGACAAGAAATCAATCTTTCTGGCTTGGAATATGGACAGTTTGCATCCAATGTGCAGGAATTGTCTGGTACAGTAAGAGTCATTCAGTCAAAATAAAAAGCTACCAAATGTAACTCTACATTTGGGCAAGGTTAAAGAAAAAGAAAAAGGCACTGTGAAATACTATTATTGCTGTCCTGACCCTTGAGAATTCTTTCATAGTATCATCAGGTTTTGTGCATGTTGGTTTGCTCCCAGGGAAGGGATTCTATGCAACAAATATAAAGTTTGATTATAATATCTGATACCAAGTAAGATTTTGATAAAAATCGACATGGTATGCAAGGCTAAGTCCTTTTTATTCAAATCAAAACCTTTTAGTGCTCTGTATCATTCTTTTAAGTAACTATTTAACAATGAATATTATTTCATATTGTTTACTTGGACCTGTTTTGAGTAAAGGATTGGATTGGACAGGTCCCCTTCCAGCAAGTATGCGGTGATTGCTTTCTGTTTCCTCTTCCTTTTATAGTCCTGTTCTCAGAGAGAGGTTTGATCCAGAAAGGAATATTAGCAGCTCTTTTTCATCCAGTTCTAACTGAGTATTTGCATATTCCATTTTTAATGCAACTTTTGTGACTAATTTCCTCAGAATCTGCTCCTGAATTAAAGTAGTTACACTTGGACTAGTGTGTTTTAATTGGCAGGATTTTTTTCCTTGTGAATCTGTTATCACAACATGAAGTGCCACGCTGTTTCTTGGAGTCAGGATTATTTATCAAGTGTACAGTAGAGTGAGCAGCTTGCTGCATCTTGTGGTTATGAAAGTACAGAGGTTTCTAATGTGCTCTTTAGATTGTTTTTTTCTTGATTTATACAATCTGATCTGGCTCTGTTCAGGCATTTAGTTTCTTTTCTGAATAGTGATTTTCCACACACATCCAAGAAATAGTTTAGAATTAAATGCTGTATATTAAAAAAAAAAAAATTGCCATTTGGATTACTGGAAACAGCTGGGACTAGAATGCATTTCTCAAGCACTTCTTTTAACATTTAAAGGTAATTTTACAGATGAATCCAGGAACACCAAGAAATGAAATTATGAACTCAGAATTTTGGCTGATGCTATTCCAGCAGTGTGTTATATCAGTGTGTGAGCTCTAATGCACGGTCTTGGTGCTTGTTATGCCTCTCACTCTACAGCCCCTTTCTAAAACTATTGTATCCAAATAAATATCAGAAGTGATTCTTGCATCAGATGTGATATAAGTATCTGACTTCAGCAATAGTGCTTACTCCTGCCCTCATTATTGTGCTCACATTATTGTAGCCATGATCCATGCAATAACAGCCCCTAAACAGGAAGCAGTCACGCACTGAAAGCTGGAGTGGGACAGTGTTCCTGCTGAGATTAAATCAAGCATCCAGCAATCTGTACATTGAGTGGAACCATTAAGTTTATATAATTAGCTCTGTAATTAAAGATCTCTTGTATTTTCTAGGACCCCAATGAAGGTGAGGAAATGATGAATCTGACTCCATGTTCTTAGAATGCTAATTTATTATTTTATTATCTATATAATATTAAAGAATGCTATACTAAACTATACTAAAGAATACAGAAATGATACAGACAGAAGGCTGAAAGATACTAATGAAAAACTCATGACTCTTTCCAGAGCCTCAACACATATTGGCTGTGATTGACCAATAAGTAAAAACAATTCACATGAAACCACCTGTTGGATAAACAATCTCCAAACCACATTCCAAAGCAGCAAAACACAGGAGAAGCAAATGGGATAATATTGTTTTCCTTTTTCTCTGAGGCTTCTCAGCTTCCCAGGAGAGAAATCCTGGCGAAGGGATTTTTCCCAGAAAATGTGATGGTGACAAAGATCCTTTGAAATTTAAGCACCTTTCTAGGATTCTAGGTATGGCCCTGAAGGGATAGATGGCAGCCTCTGTCCCTCTGGTGTCTGTGTGGCTGGTGGCAGCACTTGGCAAGTCCCTGTTCTGTGTTTAGCTGTGTTTGCATGTTCCACACGTGCACACCTGACTGGCAATCTAAGAAAAGACATTTTGTGCCTTTTTATTAGTCCTGCCTTGCCTCTTAAAGAGCTGGAATGTTCACCCGAGAGGAAATTTGTTTTCTTTTCCTCTCTAAATCCTAACACTTCCCTTTAGTAAGCCCTGCTCTGTACTCAGAGGTAAGCATGTGAGTCTCCCATTGTTGGTGGGATGGAAGGGCAGTGTTCAGTTCCTTTGGTGCAATGCATTTCTGTTGACATTAGCAAGATCCCAGATATCAGCTGCATCTTAATTCTGGCACAGGGATGTGGAAGAGCCCTTGAATCTGCTCTGAATCAGAGTTCTCAGGGCTCCATATAGGCCACAGCTCAAAATACAGAATTACAGCCTTAGGGAAATTGTGGGGTGATAATGTGCAGCTCTGGGATTTGGGAGATCCAGGTTCTATTCCTCCCCTTCTGCAACTTCTGATGTCACCTTGGAGATTCATCTGGCATCTCAATTTATGTCTCTGTCTTGCAAAGTGTTGGGAGACTGCTGCTATAATGTGGGCTTGGTGATCCTTAAGATGGGATGCACCTTACATGAATTGAGTACTGTGAAGACAGATATATACTCAAACAATACTCAATAAACAATAGAAGGGAAATAAAAGGGACTTACAACCCTTGTAATAAAGATATTACCCCAGAAGATTAGTAGTAACAAAAAATAACAGCTGTAATATTTATTTCTTCTGTATCCCCCTCTTCCATAACAGAGTGTTGATCTATCAGAGTTTGCAAAAGAAAATTTTCATAGTTCTTTGCATACTTTTTTGCGATTTATTAAGACACAGCAATATTTCTATGTAGGATTTAATGATCTGAAGTGTGGTATCCCATTTTCATGGCTGGGATTGGAAATATGCATCATTTAGAAAAAAACCAAAATGTACCTAAGTAGTGAACATGTCTGCTAGATGGCTCAATGAAGAGTTGCTGGCACAGATTTCGTCTGTAAAGCCTGATTTTTGTTGGAAGCTGTTTAATTGCTGTTTCGAGGTGGATTTATTTGCTGTGTGTTGTCCTTTTGCTGTAGGATTTCCAGGACCTTACACAAGGATTGAGTGAAATGCAGAGGGATGTTTGTGAAAGAGCTGAGAATGGATCAAAGCAGCCCCTATTGAACCCCTTGAAAAATTCCCATTTTTCTGTATGGATTCTCCTGGGCAATTCAAAGAATGTGTGTGTGTGTGTGTGTAGGAGTAAAAGGGGAAATGCATTTCTTTCCCTTGCCTTTACTGTGGGAGAAGGGTGCTGTTCATGTGCTAAAGAAACTCTTGGTTTGTAATCCAAGATGTGAGCTGTGATAGATTGTTGTAGGCAATTTATCTTAGTAGACCTGAGGAGGTCTGACAGCAGCTGGGACTTGGCTTGCTGAATGCAAAGGTGACTGTAAAAGTTCATTACACTCTCTATCTTAACATGTGGATAGCCTAACTTCTGAGATTAGACCATGCATCTCTGTCAACAGTGCAAGTTAGGTATGGGAGTGGAGGAGAAGGATTCCACTGCTCTTTTGTTTCTGATGTCTGTCCAGATCAATTCCTTGCATCATGTTGGTAATTTCCCCTGGGTGGTTTATCTATTACCAGATAACACAGGGCTATTAAATACATGTGCACAGCAGGCCCTCCTTATCTGCTTGAGCCTTGTTACCCTCTGCTGCAGACATTCTCTGCACACATGTGCATTACAAATGACATGCCTCTGTCTGGTTATAAATATTTTCCATTTGGAATTATCTGCTTCTGCTACAGAGGTGGGAGGTGATCACTTAAGCATGAAAGATAAGGAACCAGAGGTAAGAAAAATAAAAATGATGAAGCACTGAGCTGCATACGAAATAAGTGATGTAATCCACATATCCTATTAGATAAAGTGCAAGAAAACAGGTTCTCTTATATGCCTAGATGCTGCCATGAATTTGAGTTATTACATGAATACAGGCTGGTTGCCTGCAGGGGGACTTAGTGGGGAAGAGAGGAGGGGTTTTGCAGCAAACCTGTTACAACAGGCTTTCTTTATTTGCCAGAAAGTAAGTTAGCTATGTTAATACATGTTAAAGTTGGAATACATGTTGGAAAAGCAGCTCTTCTTGTTCCTAAGACTGAGAGCCAAAAATGATTGGGTAAAGAAGATGGAAAAATCTTGGTTTATAATTAATTGGCTTGTGTGAATTCTCTTTTTGCCAATTTACTGGCCTTTCATGCAGAAGTAAGATGTACCTGATGAGACAGATGTATCCAGTGTGGCAGCAGCCCTTGTGGTGAAACAACTTCTTGAGCTGTGCCAGGTGGTTGTTTTGCCTTCCTGCAGGGCAGTGGATCCCATTCTGACCTGCTGCACAGGGAATTCAGGAAAACTCTGGGATCCTTGCCAGAAGCAAGCTGACCAGTGGTCTCTTGGCTCCAAATGCAGGCATAAACTCCTGCTATATTCTTGTAGGTGCTGTAACGATTTGCCTTTAAAATTGTACTTTATGATCCAAGGAAATATCCAACACTTTTCTTTACCTGGGGACCAGAGTGTGCCTTCTAGGCAGTTCAGTGAACACACAGAGATTAAAAAATGAATTGGCAGGATTTTACCCCTTTCATATAACATGTCAATCCACTGTTTTTTTGCACAAGGAGGCCAATTGTTAATTTAAACCTAGTTCTGTATTGAAAAGTAATTCCTTCCCTTCACAGTAAAAGAAGCCATGTTTGTGCCCAGGGCCTAGGTAAAGAGGGGCGTGGTAATTCCCGGGCGTTTGACATGAAAGTAAATATTTCCCTAAAGGAAAAGCACAAGGCTTGCAGAGATGGCAATAGCATGCAGCATGCATTGCTGGGCCAAAGTCAGCAGGGACTCTTAGGCTTTAGAAAGTGCAGAGTGTTGTGAGTGTTGTTTTATTTATGTATTTGTTATTTTAGCTCTTTTGGCAAAGTTGCAGCTGAGAAAAAGGTCAGTAAAATGAATGTCTCAGCCAAACATAGTGTGGCGCTTCATACACGTGGTGGTTTTGAGAGATGCAAGCTCATTCAAGCGCTCAGAGTGTGGAAGTATGGTAAAGTATGAAAGTCACTGAAAGTTAGCTTTGATTAGCTGCTCTTTAATCTCCTTCTCCATGACTGTGGGACAGTAATTTGTTATTTATGGCAAGGCTGTTTATATTAATTACTTTGAAATTCGAAGCCTGAGGCCAGACCCACAGCTGCTGCAGGACACTAAGGGGCTGAGGCACCTGACAGCACTGAGCATTGAGCCTGCTCACTTCTCAATTTAGCAGGGACAGAGGCTTACAAAAGGTAGCCCACTTCATGCAGCTGGATGAAAAGTATGATCTGTAGATGGTTTTCTCTTCTAGAAAATGGGGTGGCTGATGCCTTCTGACTCCTCATGCTCCTTGCTCCATCCTGTCCAGTTTCTGCCAATTCCTAAGAAGGCAAAATTGTGTGAACCCTTTAGCACTGCTTTGTCATGCTGAGTAGGGGAACTTGACAAACAAAATCATTGTCAATTTGTTAAAAATAAACAAACAACCTCTTAGAAGAGTTTGAACTTAATTATGTTAATATTAAACATAATTATGGCACACTAATTATGTTTTCTACATTTGTGAGGAGAGTTGTGCTGTGCTCTCCAGACATCTGTACCATATAGAGACAGGTGGTAGAGTGCAACATTTCCAAGTGCCATTTTCCCATTCCATATATGGTTCTCTTTCATTCCAATTGCAGAGCCTCATTCAGCTTAGTCAAATTGAGTCCTTATTTGAGAGACTCTGCACTGAAAGGCAAATGTATCTATCTTTATACGCCTGTTTGTTTCCATAATTAGACACTGAATCAACAGTGTATTGAAGATGACACATTTGCTTATTCCCTGTCTTCTCCCTATGGTGATGTAAAGCTGTGAAGCAAAATAATTAATGAAAAAGCCTGTTTATTATTCAGGCAACATATCTTGAAGTGGAAAAAAAAAAGAACTTTGGTTAAAATGATATTGCTGAAGACCATCAGAGCCATAGCAAAGTCTATGAATAGTTCTGGGGGGAGAGTCCCATCATTCAGGCCAGTTGGACTGGGTGCTCTAAAACTGTCAAATACAATTGCACTCAGATCTCTTATGTAAAACTCAGGAAGACATGGAATGCATGGGGAAAAAACTGACTCAACTCTTTTGCTAGGGCATCTTTAAAGTGTTTTCCAAAATTGTGAACTTTCTGAACTTCATTAGCATGTCGTCTCTGTCCTATGGCTGAGTGAAAATAATGCTTTTTTTTCACAGCCTTATCTGCCCAATAGGTCTTGTAAGACAAAGGGTGCACATAATGCTCTGCTCAGCACTCTGCTTTTGCAGAGCAAAGCTGATCTGTTTTAAATAACAAAGGCCAGAAAGTGCCTGACTGCAAACTACTGCTCTGTCTCTGGAGGTGATCCTGAAGCCCAGGGGATGGTTCCTCCATGCTGACTGACCACGGGTAAGCCTCCAAGGTTCCCCTGAGATGCTCTCAGGCCATCCACTTCATTTGCAAAGAGCTGCAGTGTAACCAGAAAATCAGAAGCATGCACTGCTTAGTAAGTGTCACAGCTCTAATGTGCAGCTGAAGTCATGCTGGTGGCAAGCCAAGGTTTGTGTTCTGTTCCATTTCCATCTCTTTCCATTCTACACCTAGCTATGAAATAGATTTTGTGTTTACTCAAGCTTCTAAAGTCAGTCCACATTAGGAAATGTGTAAGGCAGGAGTAAGAATAGCCCACTTACTGAAATGGAATGACTGAGAGAGCAATGACTCTGTCAAGGCTACTGATTTTCGAGTTCTTGATTAGAGCCTGCTTTCCTTTCACATCTTTTATTTTCAGTGGTGATGCTGCATTGTTGTGGCAAATAAAACCTCCTGGTATTGCAAAACTGTGAGCAGCCACTTACACCAAAACAAAGCTTTAATCTTTGTGTTTTCATATTCGTCCTCTGCAGTGTTGCATTTTAGGAACAGAGAATGGGTTTGTACTATTTTTAGGTGCATAGAATTACAGTAACATAAATGTCTTCAGTTTAATGTGCTGTTAGCTAGTGGTTGGTTTGATAGTTCTGTGCTTGCTACAAATCTCTGTGTGTTAGGGGTTGAGCAGTAAGAACATGTGGTTTGGTACAAGCATGAAAGAAATTAATGTGGGTTTTTCTTTTACTTCATAAAGGAGAAAAAGCATATTGATCAATAAGCAACAAGTCCAATACAAAGTAGAAGAGTGCTCTATGCTATGTAAGTGCCTAATATTGTTTATTTCAGGTGATGCAGCCACAGACAAACAAATAGATATTGGCAATCTAATGTTGGAAATTTTGGGAATATATCCAGTCAGTTCCTAAAATATTGCTGCAGTTTAAATGTTGTGATGGACATGATCAGCAGACTATTTCTTTTTAGTTCTTGTTTTTATGAAAACCTGTAAGTATCAGGACTTTTCTGTGGTATTCTCATTTCATGCAGAGTCCATTGACACAAAGGTACATGGCATGCACAGTCCTGCAAGGCCTGAGAAACCAGCTGCATCACACCTGGTGGATGTCCAAGAGTCTTTACAAACAGGGGTGAACTTTAGGAGTCTTTGAACTTGATGAGCTCTGTTCTTCTGTCAGCTCAAGAGAGGACACACCCACCTTTCCAAGGATGAATCTTTAATATGGCTCATAAAGTGTGCTTGCTTTTAATTTTCTGTGCCATTACCCATTCTAGCATGCAGGTTGTCCAGATCTGTTTGAGGTGACCAGCTCCCAGAGTGGAAGGCTGATGGTTTGAGAAGCTGCCTGGGCTCGATGGCAGGGCACCCCAAAATTCACGTGAGAATGTATCTGAGAGGGTTGTCCAAACGCTTCCTGCGCTCAGGCAGGTTTGGTGCTGTGACCACTTCCCTGGGGAACCTGTTCCTCGGGAGAAGTTAAGTGGCCTGCTCAAGTTTTCACAGTCAGCATTGAGCTTTAATGCAGATTTGATAATGCCCAGTATAGCATTATAGCCACAGGAGCATTATTCTGCATTACAGCCAAGACATTCCTGGATTTGTGAGAGATTCAGAATAAAGGCAATTTATTGTCACAAAGGGAATTCCGAGTGTTACCATAATGTAAATAGAAAATAGGAGTGCTAATAAAGAATAAAGTGAACAGTGCTTTGAGTTAATAATAAAAGTGAACACAATATTTATACTCCACGTATTTTCTCATGCAGTGGTCTTTAAACCAGAGATAAAATAGCTGTTGATCTAAGGGAATTATATTTTAGTTAGGAATGATTCTTCTCTAGAGCTTTTACTGGTCTTTGTTCTAAGAGCAAAAGTTGTTGAACTTCTTAGTTGAGACAGAAACCAGTTGTCAAAGTTGAGAAAGAAAAATGGAAAGAGAAAAAAGAATGCATTTTATTCTTACTTCTCTTTTTTTTTCTTGAAATATTGATAGAGAAGATTCATGGAAAATACTTAGGTTTTTTATTATTTTTTCCTGGAAATATAAGGCAGGTGCCTTGTTTATTGTTACAGTATTATAATATGCTCTTATGTAGCTATGACACTTAATTTTGTGGCATGTTACTGTTAAACAGTGCTAGGATTCTGATGGCAGTCATGTAGGCTAAATAGTTATATCTGAATTTTTTTTATTGCTATATAATTCATGGTCCTTCTCCTTTTTGTTAGCCTCCTTTTAGTTTGCCTCCTTTTAGACTGACTATTTGAGAATTCTGAGTAGCTGTGTGAAGGTTACTCCTGTTTTACCAAAAGTGTGGTATTCACATTCTCTGAACAGGTAGATATAATTCTCTCTCCCAGGATTTTTCCTGGGGAAGGCAGTGAAAAACCTCAGAGAAGAAGAGAAAACCACTCTTATCTCTACTTGCTGCTCCTGTTGTTTGGCACTTGTGGAATGTGTTATGGAGATTGTTTACCGAGAGTGGTTTGTTAATTGGACACTGGTGAGGGTTGTTTGTTGGGTCAAAGCTGTGTTGTGACTGTCTCCAGACAGTCACAGGTTTTTCTTTAGTAGTGTTTAATATCTCTTTAGTGTAGTTTTAATATAGTATTAGTGTAATATAATATAGCTCAATAAAGCATTTGTTCAGCTTTCTGGAATCATGGAGTCAGAAGACATTATTCCCTGGATGGGGGTTGCTCATCTACGACAGAAAGAACAGATTTTTACATCTTGTCAAGCTGACATTTCCTGCTAACACTTAATTCTTCGCCTTCTACAGAGGAGCTCAAGGAGAAGCTGCAAAAGTATGTTGATGAGGTGAATGCCCACAAGCCTGGTTTCATCAAGGTTGTCCGGCACAGCAAGCAGGAGGGGCTGATCCGGTCCCGGGTCAGCGGCTGGAGAGCAGCCACGGCACCGGTTGTCGCTCTCTTCGATGCCCACGTGGAATTCAATGTGGGTTGGTATGTGCCTCCTTCAATTTCTTTGACCCAGGGACCTTTTCCAAGTACTAGCGTTAAATTACTGACTGGAATTCCTCTTGCATTTAGAGGGCGAGTTAGAATTCTGAGCTTTTTAATGAAAATTCAGACATAATCATGGACACAAGCAGGAAAAATGTGTTTGTGCTGTGTAATATGATCTAGGTCCATTTTTATGGTTTGAGTAATCTGCTGATCTAATTACAATGTAGTTAAATCATATTAAAAAACTGCACATTAAAAATCTCCTCCAGTAATGTAGCCCTTTGCCTGTGAGGGTGAATGTTATCTTCTTTTCATTAAAAAATATTATGTTTATTTTATGTTCTGCAGTGCAAACAAAAATTTGTTATTTTGGCCACTCTGCAAAAGTAAACATAACTAAAATAACGTATTTTAACTTATTCAGTCTAGATTGAGTATCTCCCTTGCTCCTTAAGTAAAAATGATGGTAAAAAGGCAAGAGCTTATGTCTCTAGAATAGATCTATTATTAACTCTGATCCTGATGTCCTTAATAGTGTTGAGAGCCTGAAGTTATCGTTATTTGTAGCAAGGGTATAAACGCTCTATGATATGCAGATATTCATTTCTTCCATCCACCAGCTCAAATCAAGGTTAACAACAGGGGATCCTAGAGAATATGTTGCAGTGTATTATTTTGGGGCAAATCCTGCACTGTCAAAACTCCATCTCGAAGCAGAGAGGGCTCTGAATGGTTAACAGCTTTAGACTTCGCTCTTTCTGAAAAATATGGCATTAGCTGCTGTATTGTTTATTTGGTGGTGGATGCAATAATCTTTAAGGGCTCCTTCCAAACCAAACTACTCTGTGATTTCCATCAGTGCTATTCTTGTATTGGTGTAATCTTAACACTGTATTTCTTTTTTTTTTTTTTTTTTTTCCCAGGGCTGAACCAGTGCTCACCAGGATAAAAGAAAACAGAAGAAGAGTAATTTCTCCATCATTTGATAACATTAAGTATGATAATTTTGAAATAGAGGAGTATCCCCTCTCAGCACAAGGGTTTGACTGGGAGCTGTGGTGCCGGTATCTGAACCCTCCTAAGTCCTGGTGGAAACTCGAGAACACAACTGCTCCAATAAGGTAATAGGGCCTAAATTACAGTGGCACTGGCAAAGCTCTCCTGGGTGTGACAGGGGGCAAGTGGGCTCAGCTATGTAATAGGTTTTACTTCCAATACTTAAATGTCCTTGATGCCTACACAGTCATCAAGAAAACTCTTGTTTTCAGTAGATATTTTTAAAAGGTTTTTAAAGGAAACTTTTGTTTTCAGTAGATCTTTCTAAATAGGTTTCCTGCCCAAGTGGGATGGTAGGCAGGGCTGCTCAGCAGCACTGCTTTCTCCATATGTCTTGCCTGCTAATTTAGTGCTTACAGGCCAGAAATGGAATTTTCTTTGCAGTTACATTATATAAGCAGAGCTGATCTGACAGCTGTGTTCTTTATAATATTGTCACAGAGGTGTACAGCTGTGTTGTGTCCTAGGGGTTAATGTTTGGTCACTGACACTATGAGGAAAGGCTGTATCGGGTCCTTGCTTTGGGACAATCTGGGTCTGTACTTTATTATCATGTCCAGAGTATTGTTAGGCTGGTACAGAATAATGCCTTTGTCTCAGGGAGGGGAGTAGTAGCCTCTGAACCCACTGAGCAGCTCTGCTGAGGTTACAGGCCTTTCTTGTAGATACCCATTAATTCCAAGGAGGTCACTGGTACCTGTGCTCTAGCTCCCTGCAGAAACAAAGTGTGAACGCTGTTTTCACCACCTGAAAAGCAGAACCTCAAATGGCACTGGCAGCTATTTTTCATCCAGTAGCTCTGTCTTTACAGGCAGGCACTTTTTTCAGGTTCTGTCAGTTTAACACTCTGAACTGCACTGACCCATGAACAGGACCCAGAATTGAAAAGCAGGAGATAAAAATGAACAGGTTTGCCACAGACAAATGTAAAAAGGGGTGATAATTTCCGCATCATTAGAAATAGTTATTGCTGTTAATGAACTCTGTTAGTGCTATAAAAACGTTCCTGTGAAGACAGGTTGAGAGAGTTTGGGTTGTTCAGCCTGGAGAAGAAAAGGCTCCAGGGAGATTCACAGCACCTTCCAATGTGAAGGTGGTTCCAAGAAAACCACCTAAATGGTGGTTCCTAAATGGTGGTTCCAAGAAAACTGGTAAGGGACAAAAGTAGGTAGTGAAAGGACAAGAGGCAACAGCTTTAAACTGACAGAGGGCAGGGTTATGTTAGATATTAGGATGAAATTCTGTACTGTGAGGGTGGTGAGGTACTGGAACAGGTTGCCCAGAGAAGTTGTGGATGTCCCATCCATGGAAGAGTTCAAGGCCAGGCTGAATAGGGCTCTGAGCAACCTCATTTATTTGAAGCCTGCTCATGGCTAGGGTTTGGAATGAAATGATCTCTAAAGTCCCTTCCAGCCCATGCCATTGGATCTATGATCCTGTGATTAATTATATAATTATTATGATTTTTAAAATTAAAAGTATTGAAATACAAAGTAATGAGCGAATATACTTTTCCATTTTACCCCCAAACTCTGTTCCATATGAGGACTGGGGAGTGAGTGTCCTTTATGAATTTCAGGTTTGCTCCCTAGCTCTTTCCCTGGCACATTTTTTTAATTCAGTGCAATATGCTGCATGTGTCTGTTGGATAATTAAAACAAACACACCAACAAACGAAGCCATGTGTATTGATGGATGGTTTCTATCATACCTCCATTATCCTTTTAGAATTATAGCAAAGGGGAGCAGGTGCACTGAGAAATACTTAAAAACAACAACAAAAGCAAAAGCACCTTATCATAAAAGAAGCATAAGGTTTGTATTGATGTTAACTGCTATTTTCTTCATTAATAAATACATCAAAAATGGTCTTTTATTATTATAGTGCAGGTACTATAGCACTTGGAGGCATTAATATATAGATTTCTGTAGAACTGTACAATTTGTGATTAAGACAGCCTGTGATCTGTTTGAAATCAGATGTGTCCACTAGCTGTAGCTTGAGTGTTCTCAATAAAAGCAGCGTGATTTCTCCTGTACTGGTAATTAATATCCTGTCATTACCAGAGTGCCTGATAGCAGCGTAATAATCTGAAAAGACATATTTATTTCTTGCAGTTGTGGATTATAAGATAGGAGAAAAATGAAAAGGCTAAATTACTCTGTGTCCTTCTCCACTCATAAGGTAAAATTCTACCCTCTGTGGCTGAACTCCTCCCTGATTAGAATTGGTTCTGTATGGTAAAAATTGGTTGGTTCACACCATGACATAAATAGAGCTTACTGATCCAGTGAAGCTGTATGATGTGTTTAGATTTGGCTCAGGACAATGGACTAATGTTACACTATGCTGGTAAAGGCAGACTTTTCTTGATTCTGTATTAAAAAAAACTTATCTGGATGGTCCTGTTCAAGAAATAATCTCTTTTTTTAGGTAAGCTTACAGACAAAAGTTTTTTAGCTCTAGCTGAACCTGGCTTCTTGCTAAACACACAGAACTGCACATCAGTGGATATCATTTGCAATTGTCACAGAAAAGAGACTTGAGGACTTAGGAAGGACAGAGACTACACTGGCTGGTGCCTCTGATACAAAATTGGGGCTTCTGGATCTCACAGTACTAGCACTGAAATCCAAACTGCTCTGGGGAATATTTATGTCCAATAATTTGACTCTAATTTCCTTCAGTGGTGTTCATTTCACTTTAGAATTAGGAATATTAGAAGGCAAGGCTCAATAAAACTCTTTGAGAAATACTTTCTTAAGAATCTGTTTTGCTGCATCATTTTACGTAGCAATGATAAATACAATCTGTGCCTGAATAATAAAATTCTTCATAATTTATCTGCTAATTTTGGTTGCTGATGATTTATTCTTCCAGAAGTCCTGCATTGATTGGATGCTTCATAGTAGATAGAGAATATTTCCAAGAGATTGGATTACTGGATGAAGGCATGGAAGTATATGGAGGAGAGAATGTGGAGCTTGGAATCAGGGTAAGGAAAATAATTAGCCAGTACTGGTGGCTTACATTTAAAATATAGCTTGCTTCTTATTGCAGGCAGGGGAAGCAGTCCAAAACATGGATGACGGCATGAAAAGGAGATCCACAGCTCTGCAGACATGTAAATTTATTTGAGTAGAGAGGAGTGAAGTTATCGTGTTTGCCTGGGCTGTTGGGGTCCACTCCAGCTAGCT
>VYZP01045127.1:0-33090 GCA_013400635.1 Hypocryptadius cinnamomeus
CTAGGTCAGCCTTCACAAGGCATCACTGTCATGATTGAATTAACATTATTTAAATTAGTGGCTGCTTAGTATATCCTGGAAATAGTTGACAGAGATGATGTTCCTGCTGTGGAGTGAGGATACCTTCCCTGCTGATGGAGGAGACAGGGCCCTTAGGGTACAGGCTCCAGGAACAGAAAATGTGCATTGGGTCTGAGGAATCACAGAAGGTGTCTGGGAAAGTGCTTTTATGTAGGAACAAAAGGCCTTGCACAGGTATTCAGGGCACACTCTGCTTCCTCATGCTTGGCTGGAATGGGAGTCCTCTCATCGTCATTTAAAGAAGCAACTCTGTGACCCGTGTGCATGCACAGATGCTGAGTTACTGATTTAACCTTAAATCACCTGCAGGGCTGGACTGTTTCACTGATGTTTGTGCTGTGCTTTGCTGCTGCTGAGATGGACAATTTCACCTGCACGGTCAGATGGCTTGTGCCACACTCAGGGGGCTCTCCTGACAATCACTATGTGGTGGCTGTGAATTATGCAGGAAAGCAGCAGTGCTGGATCCTTGCTGCAGTGTATTGAGAGATATCATCCTGGGAGGATGTCCTGGTTTAGGGGAAATTTGAGAGAAAACCTCTAAAGGGGTTCCTCTAGAAAACAAATTCAAGCTGCCACTCCCCCGACTGGTTCGGGAAAATATTTCCTTGGAGAAAAGTGGAAAAAACTGTTTAACAAGCAAAGCATTCACAAACATAAAAAATGAATAATATTAAACTGTAAAACCTCTCACTGTTCTGAAGGCATGACAGACTCAGGCTTTGTGGGCTGTAGTTTAGCTCAGTTTGTTATCAGTCCCTCTGGCGCTGGAAATGCCGCGGCCCAGGCCCAGCCTGGTGGCCACAGGGGTGAGTTCCTGGTGTTTTTCTGGGTTTTCAGTCCACAGCAGGGTGAAATTGTCTGACTCAGCTAGCTAAAAACTAATTAAAAGCAAAGGAGAGCTCTGTCCTGCTGTCTGTCTGTTCTGCAGACAACACAGGAATATGGGGAAGCGGGTGCAGTTTCTGAAAACAAACTCTGTACTTCTTCTCCCCACCTTCGCTCTCAGAACCAGCCTGAAAGGTGCAAAATTTATTTCTGTGTTAAACAGAACTCAGTAACTCAGCATCATAAAGTCACCCCAGGACAGAGGGGAAACAGTCCAGAAAGCAATTATGTGGCTCTAGATGTCTCTTTACAAAAGGGATCATCTTCTGTTTGGGTCATGGTGAGCTGATGATGTGGCACAGAAATCCAGTTTTGCCAAGGAAAAGTTCTGGATATATTGTTCCTCCCACACTTCAGGACTTGGCACTTCCTCTTGCAGTTCCTCTGAGCCCATCTCTCCCACCTGTCATGGTCCCCCTGAGTAGCAGCACGACCCTCTGGCATTTTGGCCACTCTTCCCAGTTTTGTGTCACCAGCAAACTGCTGAGGGTGCTCTCAGCCCCATCACCCAGACCACTGATGAAGATGTTGAACAGGTTTGGACTCCTGGGGTGTCTCCAGCCAGACTTTGTGATCACAGCCTCCTGGACTTGGCTGTTCAGTTTCAGTTCACGCCCCTGTCTGCTCAACTTGACTGTGTTTTATCAGATTCTCTGTTATGTTATGGGAGCAAGTGGTGAAACTGTGCTGAGTCTTCCTGATGGTTTCCTTGTCCTTTGTGTGCTTGGAAGCGATTCCCAGGATTGCTTTTTCAATTATCTTCACAGGGATGGAGGCTGACCAGACTATGCTTTCCCAGGATTTCTCTACTCCCCATCCCTTTCTTCCCGTCCCAGCCTAGGAACTGGCATTAACACTTCGTGATTGTTGATCATAGCAGCCACTTCCATGTCTTTATTTAAGGCTGTTTGTTTGGTTGGTTTGTTTCCCTTTGCTCTGTTTTTGGTGTGTTTTTGCCAGGTTGACATGCAAATGGATTTTTTCCTCGTATCAGCTCCCAGAATGGGCACTTGAGGAGTAGGACAGGGCACAATCAGCAGTTAAGCTGTGTAGGGCCATGACTTCCCTTACTGTGCAAGTTCAGTTTTCCACATGGTGCTTAGAGGTGGGATCCACATTTCTGTACTCTTCACAAGAAAAAGACATCGAAGGGAGAAAGCATTTTAGCCAGTTATTTTATTTGTGCTGTTTTAATTTGCCTTACCCAGACAGTGGTTGTTTCTTAAGGGCAGTGAATTTTAAGTTATGCTTTAGAACATTGTATTAGACCATCTTGAGAAATATAAGCTCATATCTAAAATCTCCCAGACAGAGCAATACAAACAATTTATCATTTTTTATAGAGGTCAGAAATGCATTAATTGAAGACAGAAATTACAATACAAAATAAGTATATGTGGTATATAGAGTATAGCCTTTATAATAAAAAGTTATGCCTTATTATTTTTTTAAAAAAGTTATTATATTTTTAACTTCTTGGAATCTATGCCCACATAATTATATTTAGCAGAAGTTCTAAGTCTAAGCAATTTCTTCTAAAACTGTGGTATCAGTAGGCATATAAATATATTATATAAAAATATTTTATTATTTTCTTTCAAAAATCTCTGTATATAGTGAATGAAATGTTAAATGTGTTTAAATTATATTTAGGCATGTGAAAAATTATTTTTCAGGTTTTTCACTGACTTTTTCTATTCAATTTAAGTAAATAATTGCTGTCTTATCAATAATAGCAACAAAATGATTTTTTATTGGAAGTGTTCTTATTTATGGAGTGAAGTAAGTGCAGTGTAATTACAGTAAGCACAATTTCTCATTTAGTAGGAAATAATATTGCATCTAAAATTAGCAGACTGGAATATTCCAGAATGTTAAATGCATAAATTATGAAACTCCTAGGTATAAAGTGTGTGTTTAACATCACCTGCATAAAATACTCCTGTGAGTTTAAAAGTATGTTGTGGGTTTCTTAGTTTGGTTGTTTATGGTTTTTTTTTCCCTGACAATTGACATGGATAAGCAAATTTGCATTTTTGGTATGTTTGGGGCGCAAATTGCTGTTTTCGTGACAAAAATGTTAGTTTTTACACTTGGATTATTGGTGTATGGAATATGAGGCTTGGTGTTCATTTAAGGGTTTATTTGTTTGCCTGACTCCTTTGCTTTTGGATGCAGCACCACTGAGGTTCATCAGCAATAATTCCATTCAGTATCACTTCAAAAATAGAACTTCTCTTGTTATGGTTATCAGCTTCCATGTTCTCCATCTCTTTTTCTGCTGCTGTAAGTGGCATGTGGGTTCAGTTCAAGCTGGAGTTCTCATTTCCCAAAGCATTCCCAGTTGGGATGTTGGCTCTGGGACATGTGAATATGAAACAACTCTGAAATGCACTTCTGGATTTCACTGCCTATCAGTAAATCTGTGTTACTGCCTGTGTTTCATGGGTTATAAATCAGCAGTGATACTCGATTTTTCCTGTTTCCTGTGGCTTGAAGCACATTCCAAGTGTTTTCATGTCCTGGGTTTCTCACTAGGTCCCATCCATCTTCTAGGGGAGAATTCTGATGCCAGCAACGGAAGGGATTCCTGACAGCTCAGGTTCTTTGTAGGCTTTTAATTTCTCTCTCACAATGTGTTCAGTTGGACCCTGGGAAGCAAGAGACTGAAGCTGAAGATGTGAAAGAGTGTTGCATACACATGGTAGCTTGTCTAACCAAGTATATTAAAATGTAATTTTTATCTCTGGTTTATGGGACTTCAAAGACTTAACTCACCCAGAAAGGCTGTGATGGCCTTATCTCAGAGCCTTGAAATTGAGTCTTTATCAGAAACATAAATAATTTGACAACAGTCCCTGACCTTTGGGCAGGAAAAGACCAGGGATAGGGGAAAGGTTGGTTAGTCTGTCCTCCTTTGGGTTGTGATTCACCCATTCCTGTGGAGGTCATTGTCAGGACATCTGGAAAGCCATGTGGTTACTTCTGCAAGGCTACCTGGATGGCAAATGCAGTGGCTCATTGTATCCTGGTTCTGAGGAGCACAATCCAGCAAAATAAATAAAAGACTGAAATCCTTGTCTGATTTTTTTTTTCTCTGCAGTCTCAAATGCAGAGAACTGAGTCAAACACACATTTATTGATATACATTCCCAGCAGACTTCCATTTATATTTAGTGTGTTTTGTGTTAAAAAATAACAAACCTCTCTCCTGTGCAGTTGTTTTCATTTTGAGCTTTTCATGTGCATGTAATCAGTGTCTTACTGAGAGCAGTGCAAACTTAACTTTCTTTTCTAACCACAGGACCTAGAAGTGAGGCAATTTTGAGTGTTTGAATACCCAACTTGCAGTGCAGTACTATTGAGTGTGTTCATATCCAACATTATGACAAAAAATGAAGCTTGAGGAAATAAAGGTAATATATGGAAGTATTTTTGGCATTACAGCTAATGAACACTCTTTATCTTTAGGATAATTCTCTGAACCATATTAAATCTCTGCAGTAAGGTGTTGGTGCCACTGATAAAAATTAGTGTAGTGCATTTCTGGAAGCACTTTGTGCTCCACTGTACCATAGTAAGCTAGAAAATGAAATATAAGCTTCATATTTACATGCAAGGCCTAATAGAGGAATTTGGTGAGTAGGATTATAGGTCAGACGTTTCTGTTCCCGCTGATGTCTCTCAATCTCCCATAGAGCAAGTACACAAATATACCTATTTTTTGAGATTTGAATTTGAGGTTCTTTGTGAGCCTTCTCTAAAATATGACAATACCTTTTAGTATTGGATGTATCCTTTTCCAAGAGACATTTGGCTCTTCCTTGGACTTTCAATGACCTGTGACCAGATTTTTTTTTTCCAAGTGTTTGTTTGTATATTTGTCAACTGTTTTATCTAATGAGCTTCTGTTTACCCAAGATTGGAAATGAACAAACCTGAAAGCCGTAAAAGTATGATTAACTTTTGGGGGTTTTTTATGGTTGCTTGACTTTGGGGTTTTTTGTTTTGTTTTGTTTTATTTCTACAGGTAAAACTACACATTTTTGTGGCATGCTTTTTTGTAGTTTCCAGTCTGGACAATTTATCAAGTAACAAACAGAATTTTTAGAAAACTGTGTATCTCTAATTTACTGCTATACTATAGAACTGTGAAAATCAGCTAATGCCACTGCTCCTCAAGAATCTTTGGTTAAAATCCTGGTTGAATTACTTCTGTTTATTTATCTCATATTAAATTAGGCATAAGTTCTTCTTTCATCCCTAGCCTGACACAGGAAAAGTAATTGTTTAATAATGTTTGAGAGCCTTGAGAAATCAAGAGTGTCTCAGCCAGAGGTTGAGAAGATATCTGGACTATCTCCAGAATTCCCAGTCTAATTACTTTCTTCTTGTTCAACTGAAACAAATTTATCTTTAGAAAATATGAAATGTCAATGAAATATGAGTTCCTGTATTAAACATATTTTTCAATTAGAATAACTGGAAATATGTGCACAGAACTAACTTTTCCTAATTGTATGGTGAGAAAATGAACTTCCATAGAGTTACAGTAAAAATATAATAATTACCATCTCTCTTTTGACTCAGCAGTTGACAAAAGAATAATTACCTTTTTGAAGGTATTTTTAACTTAGCCTTTTAAGCATAATGACTTCTGTGTGATTTTAGCATGTGTTTAATTTTCAAGACCCTATATGATGGCTATATTTAAAAAGTAGTATGTGTGCTATTCTTATTTATTGCCTTTTTTTGCAGTACTTCCCAAGCAAGGGATTGGAGGGAACAATATGAATATTATGCTTTTCAGGTATATTCGTAACTATTTTTGGCTTGTCCTCATTAAAGGGGAAGTATGATGGCAGAGACAGGATTTCAGATGCTGTTTTCTTTAAGGTGTGTTGCCTTCTACAGGAATAAAGAGGCAACCTCAGAAGGAAAAATGTATTTTATTGACAACTTAGAAGAAAATCATAATATAATTTAAATGTCTCTACCAAAGAATGCAGTTTTCAATGAAAGGACGAACTGATGAATGAAAAGAAAGCCTCTTCAAGTTGTTATTAAGAAATAATTCTAAAGGTGGAAACATGGAGATGTGAGTGTGCAACTACCCAGCTAAAAAAATAAAAATAAAGAGAACATTTATAAAGAATGAGGATATATAATATATCCTTTATAAAGGATATAAAAAGAACATTGCCATATGAACAAAGTTAAAACCAAAACAACCCAAATACCTTTAAATTATGGTAATTACTCTGAGCAGCCTTTTATGGGATTGATTGTGGGCTCCAGCTGTCATGGAAGTTGTTTGAGTTTTCAGATTAAATTGTTGCCTCACATGGAGCTATGAAGCATTAGCTATGTGTCACTCACCCAAATTAAAGGTTTCCATTTCTAGATTAGCTCCCCATATGGGTTGTGCCAGGGAGTTGAATATTTCTGTGGAATCAAGGTCTTTCAGAAAGGGCAGAATCACAGCTCTTGCCTTTATGTGCAGGATTACATCCAGTGTTGAGATCTTAAAGCTGTTATTGTGTTGGAGGCCAGAGATCCTGGAGCTTTTCCTCAGTTTTCTGTGAAGATGGCTGTGCAAAATCCCAGCTCCTTGGAATTGTAGATCCTCTGGAGCTGGAGGGAGGCTGCTCCACTCAGCAGGAACCTGCTGCAGTGTCACTTTGGGGAGACACCATGCTGGGTTGGCTTTGCCATCATCAAATCTGCTGCAAAGCTGGAAACAGGGACACAAACTTTACAGCATGCAACTCTTACATTTGCATTCTCAGCTGTATTGTGCTCACCTCCTGCTCAGTACGGGGTTAACCTGCTCCTGCGAGAGGGGTAAAATTGTCCTGCACAAAACTGGGAATAAGTCTCACACTGGACTGGCTGGTGTGGTGTGACTGTGTTCTGGATCCAACGTGGCTGTTTCTTGTCTTTCTACCTTGACAATATATCTTTATTCATGACCTGTGCAAGGCACTGGTTGAAGGACATGTTGCTCCAGGAGCAGCTGGAGTAAGGATGCCTGGTTTGCTTTTTATTTTTTTTTTTTCTGTTCAGTTTTGTACTTAAAAGGACAAGCAAATATTGTTTGGATTAAAGGAAAAGAAAAAGTCTGCTATGTAAAATTTGCTCAGAACTCTGTATCTCTCTTTGGTTTAATCATCTAAGAACAAATGAGATTTTCTGTTGGGAAGTAGTTTTATATGGATTTGTGTTCCTTGCCCTTGTGCAGTAGTACTGCCAATTATATTTATTAGCCCTAAATATTAAACAGCTGGAAGGATTCCATTGTATATAAATAAGACATTTGAGACCTGGAAGGTTGCCATTTCTAATACAGCCAGCTGGTGCTTTTTACAGTTACATTCAGCACAACACTACTGAATTTCACTTCCATTGAGTGTTGTGTTAATGACAATAGGAGAACGTGGGGTGGTTTGGGATTTCTCTAGGAAATGCCATTGTGTAAAAATACATTGTTCTGAAAGACTGGCTAGCAGGGAAATGCTATATTATGCACCTGTTTTGTGCATTTTGATGTAAATTTTTTTTTGTTTATGTGTTTTGCTGGCAAATCCAAAACAAGAAACTGCAGGGGCTTTTCAAATGTGAATTTTTAAGTGTTCTTGTGCCACAGATGTTTTTCAGTTTCTCTGTTGCAGTGTTGTTTTCCCATTTAAGTAATGGTTTCATTTTAAAAAAGTCCTGCTTGCTGATGCTTTGAAAGCATTTGCTCATTCTTTGATTTTTTTTTTTTTTAATGCAGACATCATTGTTATGGTACAATAAATAACTAAAATAGTAACAAAAATATTGCCCCGCTATCAATTTGTTCCTAATCTGTTTGTTAGAAAACTGGGGCATAAATGTGAGTGAGGGATATCTTCCTGTTTAGGTAGCCAGCAAAGAGTTAGAAGTGGATTCTTCCCACTTTTAATTGACGGTGTCCTGATTATTTCTTTGTAATCACTGCCTGTGTGGGTGGCTACATCCAGTTTTTGGTGCTAGGTAGTGCTTCAGGTGAGGCAGAGGATGGTGCTGGACAACCTGATACTTTTTATTTGTGTTATTATTGAACATTTACAGGAGCTGATTGTTAGGAGCTAAATGTCATGTCTAACATTGTGTGAAATAATTCCTTGAAGACACATTTTTTTCACCAGACTGCCACATCCACAGCTTTGTGTGAGATCTATCTTGGGTAAATTTCCATCCTTGAAACAGCCACACTTAGAGGCTGAATCTTACCTAGTTTATTCAATGCTTGTGGAGAAAGGTGCTCTTATAAAAATTATTGTTCTGTGCAGATTTCAGCCATGGGGACTGTTGTGTTGAGAACTTCCCAGAAAATCTGCTTAACCTGTGAGATAAATAAGATTAAAACTTGCTTCTCCAGGAGATATATAGCTTAGCAAAAAAAAAAAAAGAAGCTGTAAATGCTTTTCTTGTCCAAACTCTGGAGGGGTGTTTGAATGCTGGATTCAGATGTCTGTTAGGAAGTCAGATGTTTTCCTCCTTGTGTGACCTTTTTACCTCACTGTGATTAAGAGGCTTTTGCTTGCTGAAGGGTGAGAATCAGCTGTCCTTACAAATTTGATGAAGTACTCATCTGTCTGCCAGTTAGAGATGGGGGAGAAAAGATGGTTTTCCTCATCTTTCTGCAATTTGGTTTGATTATTAGTTGAGTATTCCCATGATAAGGTATGCATTCTTGCTTTCTCAATATTGTTTATGTGTGCTTAGGTTCTGTAAGAAGCTATTTATTATAATATTTATTTTATTTAACTTCACAGTTCTTGAAAAGCTCAGAAGCATAACTGCATGGGACACAGATCTGAGTGGTTTGGATAATTTGGAATAAATCTGGGGCTAGTTGTATGGTAAAATACTAGACCTCAGTTCTTCTTGGGCAAGTTTAATACCTGGATACTCAATATGAGTTTCTCATCTCACCTGAGCACCCAACAGACAAGATACTAATATTTTGTCTTGGTAGTAATTCTGAAACTCTTTTGTTTAGCTATGAAGAAACCCAAGTTTTAAGGGTTGAATAGCTTCATAGGTTGAAGCTATGAGTGTACCAGAGTCTGTGTCTTATGAAGGTTTATGTGATGGAAATGATAATTTCACCGTGTGTATAACTTAATCAGAAAACTCTTGCAATGCAACTTATTCTTTCATTTACAACTTAGGAAAAAAAAAAACTTAGAAAAACCTAAAAAACTCTGGCTAGAGGCAGTGGCCTGAGGTAATTTCATTGATTTTTGAATGTCAAATGCAGGAAAAAAAATTACATGGTACTTTTAAAGTTTCTTAAAATCCCAAATCAGATCATTCTCTGTCCTCTGATCTCAGCTGGTTGGTATTTATGGGCCTAGAATCAGCATCTTTGGTGATGTTATGAGGGAAGTTTCCATACTGATGAGCTGCCCTGGAATGCATTCTCCTATAATATGGTCATCACATGGTTTTTGTTAATAGCAACCTTTCAGAGCTCTTGCATCCTGCTACCATTTTGTTAAGCTTTTAGACAGCATGTGGGGAGGTTCTTTTTTTTAAATTAGACTTGAATTATTCTAATGCTCATCTCAAGCTGGATTTTTGTACTTTGTAGTTTAGGAGTTTTGTAGCAATGTGATGCTAACTGAAAAAATGGGGTTTTTTTTGCAATCACACAGTTACATGTATGTTGTATTGTAAATCACAAAATATCCCTCTGTTCCTTATTGTAATTCAGATTTTTTTTTAAAATTGTGATGGATAAAAAGACACAAAAAGTGATGTCACAGGCAGGATGAAAGAATTGAGATCACTCATGTCCTAGATTCCCACATTGAGAGAGAGCTTTTCATTAGACTGCTCATGACATCCTAGAAATGTCCTACATTCACTTCTGTACATTTCCTTTTGTAAAGAAAGAAATTGCAATAAATAAACCAAAGCCATAAGTCCAGCACAATGCCAGATCTTGGAGAAGAAAATCCTTTTTGGCCCAACTTTGTCACTCAGAGACATGAGTTAGACCCTCTCACTGGGGATCTGGAGGTTTTTCTCCAGCACTGAAAGCAATCTCTTGTTTCCTGTCATTAACAGTATCCAAAGAAGATTTTAAAAAGGGAAAAGCAAGCAAAAGAATATTTTCCAAAAGCCAGATTACATGCTGGGAAGGGAGTGGTGCTATGGCACTTCTGGAAATGCTTCAAAAGTAGTGAAAGTGCCTGAAGGCATCAGGGGAATATGACATAAATACTGTGTAATAATATGAATTCAGAAACTGTGCCCCTCATCGTTCTGTCATAGAGTCCCTGACACTTTTTTTTAAACATCTTCCTGAAATATTTTGAATTTATCATTCCTATTTGACTTGGAGGAGGATAGTCATGTCATTTCATCATTCCAGAATTTAGGACTTGCCTATTAATTTCCTCTCTAACAATAGCCACGACTGATAAATATCCATTAGTTTTGTACAGTATTGAAAGAAAGAAATTCTAGCTGGGACAACTCCACAGTGTAATGCTTCATGGACCAGAGCTGCTCAAGATTTAGTTTTTATTTGTCACTTTAGTGTCATTTGGTTGATAATAAATTAGGCCAATGTCCCCAGGTTGGGTTTGTTTTGTCCATGGCAGTAATGGGTGAGTGATCTCTCCCTCTCCTTATCTCGACCCACAAGTCTTTTGTTGGATTTTCTCTCCCCTGTCCATCTGTTTTATTATTTTCCCTGCTTAATTCCATCCCTGGAATAAGAATTTCTCTCTATTATTTTTTAATTTTTTTAAAAGAAGTTTTGTAACTATTATAACTTTGCAGAGCAAGTTGAACACATGAATTGCAAGTACCAAAAAAAAAATTAAAACAAGTATGAATACTAGTGTTTGAGAAACCTTACTTAATGGAAAAAGCTCAATGTTCTTGATTATCTGTTTACCATTAAGATCTCTTTAAATGGCAATGCAGATGCTTACTGGGAAGAGTTGCAATGTATGAGCAATGCAAATGTACTGCTTGCTTTTTACTTTGATCATGATAATTATTGAATTCCCAAATGTACTCAAATGTGGTACACGTTGGGATTTGAATGCTCTTCCTGTAGTTTTGGTGACTTATTTAATCTTTTTCCAATGAAATAGCTGCAATCTCCACAATTTTATAACTGTTAAAGTATTTTAGTCAAATTAGCTCTAAGAGAGTGGCATTTCCCTTCAGCAATGCTTCAGCATTAAATGATAGATCTAAAATTTTGTTGTTCAAGTGGATTAACACAGACTTCCAGGTAATTTGATCTTCATTGAAAATTACTGAAATGATAATTGCATGAAATGATTAATTGAAACTTCTGAATGAAGAGCATAGTAGTGGTACTGCCTTTGTTATGCAAGTCCTGTATCTACATTCAAAAGTCTGTTGGATAAGAAACTTCAGGCAAAAAAAAATTATCATGAGACTTGTTCAGAAAACTGACATCTTGCTGTGGAGATGTTTTAAACTGTGCCAGTTCCTGGTTTTGTCTCTATCTCCCACTGGACATTTAAAATAGAACTGATTAGAAATTATATGGAAATGATAACCACTGAATGACTTCTGAATCAGTGCGAGCTGCTCAAAATGGCTCTAAAATTTGGTTTCATTATATGAACCTATCTAGTTTCATCCAGGTGTTGTTACTCAGTATTTATTTGTCCAGGTAAGAGCTGCAGATAAATCTGTGCATCCAGCTTCACTGGAGGCAATTATGGCTCTTTGAGGCAGGGTTGGATCATTGGCTCAGGGCCTGTGCTTGTGCAAGGACATCTGTCAGAGGAGGGTTCTTCACTCAGTTTTGAGAAGCTGGCAGAGGCTGGGAGCCAGGGTCCAGCTGCCTCTTCTGCAGGCAGCAGCTCATCCTTGTGTGGCTGGTGCCAAGCTCTCAAGTGGCCATGGGCTCCAGTGTGGTAATTTTGATTTTAGAAGTCCCTGTACTGCTGGTTCTTTTTGGAAATAGATTCTGTTATGGCATGCTGCAGCATATCAGCTGCTGTAGACACATCCAAGATTGTGTTTTAAACTCTGTTGAACTAGTCAGGAAGAGATAAAACTTGTGTATAGTCAGGTCTGTAAAGTGAATTGCAGTAAACTTTCTTTCAATTAAAGGAAAGAGTATTTACACTGCTTTTATCTGCTGGTTTAATGGCGTGGTTTAAAATCACATCTTCAGTGCTGTGTGGACAATTTCATTGTGCAGACCAGCTCTTAGTCAGATCAAAACTTCCTTAAATTAGTGGGTTGAGACTGAGAACTCTCAGATGCTGCTCTGATATGTCGATGGTTTTTTTTCCTTTCTTTGTATATGTGTGTGATATACATGCGTTGTAAACCCAAGAAACTGTAAGCACTTCTGTACCACGATTTTTGTCTCTATAGTGGGAATAGTTCTTTCCTCTCCTACTGTCTGCACTACACTAAAGTCCTGTAACAAAAGGTGCTTATGTAAAACAAGTAATTATTAAAGTGGAATCTTAAATAGGAAATTTATATGACTTGATTTTTGAGGGAAGATGTTTTTCTGGTAGAAATTCTTCTTTGTCTCCCTTCCTCAGGAGTGGCAGTGACTTCTGACATTGTTTCTCCAGTTTTTTGTTGTGTGTTTTTCTTATTTTTTCCTATGATTGGGTAAATATTCCTATTTGGTAAGTGTGACTTTGGACACCAGGTAGGACTGGTACGTGGGTAATTCTCAAGTAGGAAGCCCCTTCCTTCATGTTTTGGGTCAAGAAAATTTGTCAGCTGATGACTGCTGTAAAAACAAATCACGACCCTGTGTTCTTCCAAAACCATTCCAGTGTCACAGCCTATGTAATCCACAGAAGAACCAACTAATCAAGATATGGTAAATTGGTAGTATTTCTTAGTCCAACTCAACCCAATTTCCAGAGTTACTGTTTGTCCAGAGTACATTTATCCCAAGAAAAATCAATTGTCATGCTTTGAATACATGTAAAAATGTAACATTTTATTGCGACTGTATGGAATTTCAGTTGGAGCCAATGGCTTTTGTTTAATCTTAGAAATAAAGCTGGTTCTAACAGTGCAAATGTGTGTTGTCCTCGAGGATCTCTTCCATTTGAGGTGAGTGTAGTTGTTGTAAAGGTGTGGAATTGTGGGTGAAAGGACAGCACTGCTTATTGTTTAGGAAATCACAGGTTTTTAGTAATGCAAAACAGCTGTAGCATCTCTTTCATCCCCCTTGAAGTAACTTGGTAAAAACTGACTTATTAATGGGGAATTCTATGTTCATTTAAGATGTTCTTAGTTTTTATTAAGAAAAAAGTACGAAGTTCAACCAGACCTTATTGTTTATTTTATAGTGATGCCCAAGCAAAGTTATTTTTGCTTTTTCACAGCTTTTGATCGAAACATTATTTTTGTTGGTATAATACATAATCTAAAACTATTTTCTTTTCTTCTTTTTTTATTTTGTTAATCCAGTGGGAAGAGATCAGCGGTGTTGACGAGCATTACACTCCGATCAGAACTTACCAAGTGTGCAATGTCATGGATCACAGCCAGAACAATTGGCTACGGACGAACTGGATCCCGCGCAACTCGGCCCAGAAGATCTACGTGGAGCTCAAGTTCACCCTGAGGGACTGCAACAGCATCCCCCTGGTGCTGGGCACCTGCAAAGAGACCTTCAACCTCTATTACATGGAGTCTGACGACGACCACTCGGTCAAGTTCAAGGAGCACCAGTTTACAAAGATCGACACCATCGCGGCCGACGAGAGCTTCACCCAGATGGACCTCGGCGACCGAATCCTCAAGCTGAACACGGAAATCCGTGAGGTGGGGCCCATCAGCAGGAAGGGCTTCTACCTGGCCTTCCAAGACGTGGGCGCCTGCGTTGCCTTAGTGTCGGTGCGGGTGTACTTCAAGAAGTGCCCTTTCACCGTCAAGAACCTGGCCATGTTCCCAGACACGGTGCCCATGGACTCCCAGTCGCTGGTGGAGGTGAGGGGCTCCTGTGTCAACCATTCCAAGGAGGAGGAGCCCCCCAAGATGTACTGCAGCACGGAGGGAGAGTGGCTGGTGCCCATCGGGAAGTGCTTGTGCAACGCTGGCTACGAGGAGAGAGGCTTTGCGTGCCAAGGTAACGATGCCCTGGGTGCCTGTAGCTCTGCTCTGAGCTGGGGCTCCCCCTGCTCCCTGTGTTGGGTTGTGCTCCTCCTCTCCAGGTTCTGGATCTCTGCAGAAATATCAATCAGTTAGGTGGGAAGATTGCTGTGGAAATGGGGTTTGTTCAAGCTGTGTTAATAACGTCATTTGCTAAAAAATATTTGGTAAGAGTCAACAGCTGATTTTTAGTAACATGTTGTGCAGCAAATCTAGCTTCCCCTACCACTCTTGGACCTTCTTCCAGTTTACAATGGTTTTCTTCAATGTTTGTGTCAAAAAAGTGATTTCTTTTGGTGTCTTTTTGTCTTTTAAGCTTTGTGTCCCAATGTATGACTTCTGCCACTGACCTGTGTTGATTAATTGGGATTGGTTGGTAAAAAACATGTGGTATTGCTCCTGTAGCATCATTACTAAATGCTAAAATAATTACTAATTACTAAAACCATTTGGAAGATTAATAGTTAAAGTTTATTCATAAATACTCATGTATTTTAACTGAATTTTCTCCAAACTTTTGATTTCTGCAAATTGTGTTTATGTGAATGCTCCCAAGAACAAGAGTACACTGGGGATTTGGATTTTTTACAGAAATGGTCTTTCAAATCTTAGAGAAATGCATGTTTTGTTGCTAATTTTAATATCAACCAAGATGATAGCAGCTAACATTTTTATGCTTTTTATAAAATTATAAAGATTTTGAAGCTTTGTGTTGATTCACAGAGTGCCTTGAAGGGTGCTGGCTGTGGCAAAGAGTCTTCTGTTAAATGTATAAGTAAAAATTAAACAGTAATGTCTGGAAATCCCATGGTTGGAAGCAGAATAACTGAGATGTTTACTGTGGGGTATGTGTATGTGTAGAACAGAAATTTAAAATATTCTGAACCTGGCTGGGACAGCGCCTACTCCTTTTTAATCAGTCCTACAGCAATACTTATGTCAAACAAGTAAGTCTGGGGAGTTACTGAGAACCCAACAAACCATAGCTATGACTTTTTCTCAGAAAATGACAGGTGAACATCTGGGGGAAGGGGTAAGAGCGTTTTGCCTTTGATTTTTCTTTTAAGTAGATTTTAAATAATCTTTTGCCCTTGAATAAATTGAGTAACCAAGTCTGAGGATGCTTTTCTGGGGTTGGATACTGTTATTTATTAAAAAACAAAGTAAGCTCTTCTGTTAAGGGCTGAATTCAGGGGAGGATATTTTATTGTTCAGAAATGTTTTATCCAGGGCCTCCTATAGCTGCACTTAGAAATGCTAAAACATGAGTGAATCTTTTATCCTCTGTGTATATTCTTGCTTGCTACAGAGCCTGTGTTGCTGTAAATGGTTGGAAGCTGTTGGTTTAGAGTTTCAGTCACATGTGAGCTTGGAGAGACTGCAGCTGAGCAAAAGTAAAGCTAAATACATTAAACTAAACTTTTATTAAAAACAAATTCTCAAATGCTTGAGGCAGGCAAGGCAGCTCCTACTGAGTTCTGCAGAGAAAATCAGATCATAGAATGAATATATTTTTCTGGTTTGGTTTTTTTCTTCCTCACTCACTGTTCATCAAGTGGCTTTTATTGACGAAGCCATTAACAATAGCAACAGGTCCTTCTGGTTTATTCTGATTTAACATAGAATGTTCTGCTAACTTTTATTGGAAGTCATATTGATCAGATCCTTTCAGTGTGCTGTGATTGAAGTGGCTCTTTAAAAGCAGGAACTCAAAACCTGACGTTTGTTGGCGTCGGTGGCACAGCAGGAGTTGGAAAACTCAGAAAACCTGTTCAGCTTTGCCCTCAGGATCAAGGCTGCTCCTGCATCTTTCCTTTTCTTTTTCTTCTCCCCTTCTCTTGCTCCATCTTTTAGGGTGTTTAAGGATTTTTGTGTGTGTTTGTTTGGGGTTTTTTGCTTTGGTTTTTTTTGTCATTGAAAGGGCAGTAGAATCAGGATTGTGGCAATGTAACCCCAAAATGGTGTTACAAGCATGGGCTGGAATGAAGGCATAACTTAGGAAAAATAAGTTTCAGTTGAAGTCTGAAGGAGTAATTAGTAGCAGAGGTTATTGTCTTCCCAGTGGCTGAAAACATTTAAGAGCTTCTCAAGCTCAAGATGTTAAGAGATGACTACTTGATCCTGTGTTCAGACTGTTTCTGATTTTGTTTGTTTCCATAATGCTGGTTTCATAAACAATGTCATTTTGCATTAGCACAAGATTATCACTGAGGACTAAAATGAAGGACCTTAATGGTGTAAGATCAGCCTATTTAAATTCCATTCAGAACAGCTTTTCTTTGTACTTGGAAAATTAGGCACAATCATGGCCTCCCAAATAGCACAAATGTCACCAATTTCCTTGACTGCTTTCTTTTCTCTGCATAACCAGGAAAAGTCAACATAAATTCAGAACATTTTTTTATTATTGGTGCATGTTTTTATAACACATTTGTGTGTAAGCTGTGAAAAGCCAGCTCAGCTGATGGGTTCTTTCTGGGTGGAATATTGTTCTGCTCTTGATCCTGTTGACTGATTTTTTCCTATACAGCAGCAACATCCCTACCTGTCAGTCAGCAAAAGAATTTCACTGTGGCCATTATTGGCCTTTTTATTGTGTGTTTGTGGAGCAAAGATTTCCCAAAAATGATACACTTGAGGTTAATAGCTTAAGATTTAAATCCTCCTCTAGCAAAGGCTTGTGCACCTGCTCAGTGTTTTGGAGGGATTAGAGTTTGTCTGAAGTAAAGTGTGTTGGGGAGCAAATTGGAAAAACCACCCTTTCATACCCATTTTTCACCTTAATTAATGCATATATTAGTTAATTAAAATGGTATATGTCATACACTGTAGGCTGTTTGTTATTACAGCTTTTTTAGCATCACAGTGATGCTGTTTAATCTTATTTTAATATTTCATGGTTGAACAGGCCTTCTTCCTCACAACGTCTTTTCTAAATTATATTTTCCTGTCACTTTGACCAAACTACATTTTTCTGGCATCTTTTCTCTTAGAATTAGTGTGTTTTAATTAAGGGGAAAAATCATCAACTAGCTGGAACTGCACACTGAGCTTAATGCTTTCTAATAAACTCCATCCTGCTCCTCAGTCAACTAGGAAAAAATCATCTTTTCAATTTGCTCCCCATCAAACAGGCAGAATAGATCAGGTTAGATCTGTCTTTATATTCTTTCTCTGACAGTGACTAATGGCATCCTCCTAAAGAAATTAATGGAAGGTATAGGAAGCTAAATAAAAGTGCTGCTTTCCTGGGTGAAGCTTCTGCCAATCTGCTGACTTTTTAAGGTTTAAGACACATTTTGCAAGAAAGACTATGTACAATAGGAGTCAGTGACCAGTCTCTTGGTAATTTGTCTATATTTTGACTTTGTATTTTTAATCACTTAATTTTTGTGGCAATGAATGCCATGTCTTGCCTTGTGTGGAAACCACAACTTCCTGCTGTGTTTAACCCTTCTCTTTTAGAGTCACTGGGGTAAGGTTTCCTATGTCCCTGTCATAACTGCTCCCTTTTCACCTTCCATATGAACAAATTTCAAGATCTCTTTCATGTCTAGTATCTCATCTCTAATTTCTCTTTTCTGACCTTTTCCTCTTTACTAGTGCATTCTTTTTAAAAGGACAGACTGATTGCTCTGTACCTCATCCTTTTTGACTGCCTCTGTACCTATAATGTGCTTTTTATGAAAAAGGCAATGAGTCTTGTGTGCACTGTTTAAGTTTCAAGTGCAGGAGGAGATTGGACAGTGGCTTGGAATTTGGACAGCCCAGAGATTGAGTTAAAAAAAGGAGCATGCACATCACCTGCCCAGTGAGGGATCTGTACATGGAAAAGTTGACTCAGTTTCATTTTGAACACTATAGAAGAAATAGATCTCACTCTCTGAAGGTTGGTTAGTTGGGATATTGATACCAAAATAAATAGGAAAATGTAAGATAAATGGCAGAAAAACTATCTGTAGTTCTGCCTTGATTTGGAAGGCTCCTCAGGGAAATAATGGAAGCCTCATTTCAGGAGTTGTTTTTTAAAGAATTGCAGTTACCAGATGATAAAGGAAATCCTGCACTGGCAGGTTTGGACTAATAAATCTTTTCCATCCTGAATGTGTCTATTCTGTTGGTTATTTAATGCAATTCAGGAAGACCAGTTGGACATGAAAAATGTTATTTTTTATTAGAATATACTTAATTAGCAAGCCTGCAGTGGGCAATTGCTTATCCATGTGGGACCATGAGTGAGCTTGAATGCTCTTTTGAAGGCTTCCAACAGGTGACCTTCTAGACCAAAATCAAATTTTATGGCTCTGGTTATCAAATGAAAAATTTAAATTGGTGGGCCTGAATAGAATGACCCAAAAAGCATAGAATAACATTTTCTGTATGGTGTTGTTTCAAGGTATAGTTCTAAATTTTAGTTGCTGGAATTGAGTAAGTCTGAACTGTAAATTTCCTATGTAATGCTATATAATAAAGTTGTAAGTTTTAATCATGAGTGACTGATACATTTTCTATAACAAAGCCAGAAGGAAAAAGAATGTGCCCAACAGTTTTTCCTTGTGTGTTTAACTTTTAGCTATTAATCAGGTGGATTGAATGGGAGAAAAAGGAGTGAGGGGTAAAGGAGGGAGAGGATAAGTTCACCCACTGTGCCTGGTTATTGCAAAAATGACTTCAAAAAATTTCCTCTAACACTAAATTTTTCAGTGCTTCAAGTTGTGCAGTGAGCATCTCCTAAATCATATCTCTCTCTCTGAGTTTCTGGAGATATGAAAGGAATGCCATCTGTGGCTGCTAAATGTGAACCATCACATCCATTGCTTAATTCTTTGAGTGGAATGACTGCTGCACTTGAGGTAAAAATATGTAAACCATCATTAATACCAAGGAAGCAAAGCATTATGCCAGACTTCTTTTTTTCCTCTGTGCTTTAAATAACCATTTTGTCTCTGCATAAGTAAATCTAATTTTTACTTTTTTAGATTGGTAGGAAAAAAAATACAACTTTGCATGTAAAGAGAAAAAGATACTGTGAGGAACTACTCAATTTTGTGTAAGTGAAAACAGAAAGAAGGCACAAATGTTTTTTGCAACTGCAAAGTTTCCCTTGGAATTAATTGAGTGGCTTGGATGTGTTACACTGCAAAAATGTGTGGCCTTAACTCTTAGACTCTGCACAGGAGTAATGATATTTAATAAAATGTAGGCACTGGTCATATGGAGACTGTACAATATAATAATGGAGCTATCAAAAAGTTTCCTTTTACATGAAATCTGAAAAGACAGGGGATTCACATTTTTTAAGACCTCAGAGGTCTGAGGTGTGGTTTTTATTCCTTTGGTTTGTATTGTTTTGATTTTAAAAAGCAGGAGAGATGCTTTTTAAAAGGACTCTTAGTCTTTCAAGCTGGTAAACTAAAATGACAGGAGCTATAAATTATGAATCACTTTATTTGTAAAATATTCATTGTTTTGATCCACTTTATATTCTGTAAGTACATAAACAGAGCACAACAGTGAAGGATTTACCTTCCTGCTTAGAATTTATTTAACTCTTACAAAAGTTATGCTCAACATGTCCAGATGATTTTTATGGAAGAAGAATTACATTGCATTCAATACTTCCTAAAGATCCCAGCCAACTTTTTATCTAATATCTTATGACTGTTACAAATTTGGAAAATATTCTCCTAGTAGATATTTGTTCCTAGTAGATATAAAAATGCAAGTTTTTAAAGCAAAATTTGTAGGGCACAATGTTGTGATTTTTTGACCACATTTGTCACACATCCTGAAGAAAAAAACCCCGAAATTCTGAAATTATTGGAAAAGAGATTATTATTTTATACAATACAATGCACATTCTTTCATACATGTAAGAAAACTGTTATTTCAGCCCTTTTTAGTTTCTTGAAAAAGTCTTTACTAAATTTCTGGAAAATTGTGATAGAAGTATTTGAAAACATGATTATAAATATTACTATAAAGTTTTTAACATTCAGTGCTCAGGAGATTGAATGTAACATTACTGTTGAGTGTTCTTAGAAAACTTGGCAATACATTTCTCCAAGTTGTTCAGCACTACAGTGCCAATACATGGCAGGACTAGATAATTTAAAATTGAATTTTTGTGTTTAAAACCATGTGGGAAATAGAAAGGTTCACTCAGAAATAATGGAAATATTTGCAAAGGTGCTAATGAATCACAAAAGGCAACTTAATACAGTTGTATGTTTGTTGAATCCAGGTGTGTTACCACTTTATAAGTGTTTGCTCTGCCACTTGGTGGGTGTGTTGGCAATTTTTTCCTTGTCTCCCTTGCCTGCTTTTCAAGCAACAAAATGACCACTCCGCTCTAAACCCTGACAAGAAAACTCCTGAAACACCCCACTGGAACCCAGGCTCTCTCCAATTAAACAAGTTTGTGAAACATTTACTTGTTCTTCTCCACAGAGAAATATTTGCCTTAATTCTCTGACACTCACCTGTTCAAGAGCACTACTACTGAATTTGTGTGCAGGATTTTCCTGCAGGAATCCTCTGGATGTCTGTCACTGAGAATCCTAAGGGATCTTACTGGCATTTCCTTAACCTTTTCACTGGAATGGGTTCCCTTCTTTGGAGGCTTTCAAAAGATTAAAGGCTAAATAATGAGTATCATCCTCAGCACATTTTGCTCACTGTGCCTTGGGTGATTTTTCACTCTTTGAGTTGCGTGAAGGTTGCATTGTCAGTGGGAATTCAGGGAACTTTTTCCATTGAGGACTTTTTTCCATTGGTTTCTCTGCCACTGGCAGAGTTTATAGAGCCATTTGACAATCCCTTATTAGTTCCAGAGTGGGGCTTATAGAGGCTAACAGGGGTTTGCATTAGCCCTGGCAGCTGGCACTAGGCTTTAAATAGAGAGCAATTGCAGCAAGAGCTGTGAGTTTTGATAACACTCAGCTCTGAAAATGCTCTCAGAGTAAGGACCATCTTGAAAGATGAGTACAAGACGAGGAGAATCTTCTCTGAGTCTGCTGCTCCTCAGCGTGAAGCTCAAGATGTTGTCAAAACACGCTGTTGGCAGACATCTAAATAACCAGCAATTGATAGCAGACTTTATTGAAACACTTAGACTGTGGGAGAAGTAGCAGCATTTGCTGTTTCTTGGATGACAAACTCAATATCATTCAGTTCATTTGTAGTGTATCATCCTCCTTGCATTTGAAATTCTGTTATTCTGTCTGAAATTCAGTGTTATTCTTTATGGCGTGCCAGGAAAATAATAACTTGGACTTCACACAGCTTGTTTAGGGAGAGAAAATACAAAGTTCACTGCCTAGAATTTGTTTGTGGCTTCAGCTTTAAGTATCAGATACCCTGGCAATTAGTGTAGGTGTTGTTCTGAGGCAGGGATAGCCCTAAATGATGACAAATCCTTCCCAGGTCAAGGAGGTGAACTATTTCACCGTCATGGCTCTGTGGGTTCAGTGCTTGTCTACTGTAAGGTTAAAATTTGATGTGATAATTTAGAACAGCTGCTTTTTGACAGGAAGATTCACTTTCAGCAAGGGAAGAAAAGGCCATATGGTAAAAGCTGATGCTGTGCCAGGCCTGAATAGCTGCAGAAGTGATACAGGACAGTCTCTTCAACAATATGCTTGAAGTAAGGTATTTTACTTGCCATTGGTCTTTCCAATCCGTGTGCGTTTTTGAATTGTAACTTAACTTTTTAAACTTTTTACAAGTACTTTTTTCTATCTATTTTTATATAATACTTTTTATTAACAATGATGGTTAATTGACAGAAAAGGGTGAGGGGCTTTAAAAATACACAGTTTATTCATAGCCATTTCCAGACCACCATTTTGTACTCTAAAAACATATCAAAGCTTTATAGAATGTTTGCTTCAAAATTTTCAAGTAAATTACCATGTATTTGTAGAGGCTGTGTCCCACACTTGACTTCAGATGCTTTTAGCAGAGTAATTCACTTAAGTGGCACTGCTTTTGTTCACATACTTAAATTTCAGTAAGTTAGGCATATGAAATAGCCTGAAACCTCATGAAATCAGTAATTCCCTGTGCTCATCCAAAACAGTAATGGTCAGTAGGAATAAGGTGGTCATCAGGAGTTCAAAATCTTATGGAGAATTCCTCTTTCCTCCAATTTGGAGGCGAATAATTTGTCACAATAATTAGTTCTATGTAAAAAAAACCGCTGATTCTTTTTGATGTGGCAGAGATTTTTAAAGTAAGAAGAATAACAGAATAAATTACTCAGAGTGCCCAGCTCTTTCCTTTAAAAAATGCCACTAAACAAGTGACCAAAAATCTTCCCCCTGCAGTGCACTCCCATCTAGAAATACAACTTTTTTTTGGTGTGTCCCATTCCCCTGTCTCCCCCCATAATGAGGATGGGACAAAAACCTGTTGTTTAAAGAAGAAAAAAATTGTCTTTTCTTCTCCTAAAAAAAAATAAAATAAAATAAATAAAATCTCTGAGGTGATTCTAGTGAAGCAGTAAAATATGTTGAAATGGTCATCTGTTACCCAGCTGAGCTAAGAAAAGACCTAAAGTGTGGCAAACATTTTAAAGTCAAATATTAAACATGTTCTTTGATGTTTTGCAACCCTATAGAGAGGTCACTTAGGCAGAATTTGACCTAACCTGACCAGCCCCTTTATCCCTGTGAGAGGTAGTTCTGATATTTAGGTATGCACATATAGAATTGTTTATTTATAAATGTCTTCTGTAGCAATTTTGTAATGCCACATTAATATTAGGATGGTGTAGAATCCAGTAAGTAAAAATTCCTCCTTTGTTTTCCTAATGAAGGGCATAATGTAGTCCTTATTACTATTATAAAAAGAAATACAAACAAATTATTCAATAATATATAATTCAGATTTATCAGGAGCATCTCCAGCTGCTGTAATGTGCCTCTTTAGATGCCAGAACTACTTGAACTCTCTGAAAGCCTGACAGGATTTTTTTCCTGATTTTGGTAATGTGATCCTAATACTGAGATGACAGCTCTGGGCAGTTTATTTTAAGAAGCTACTTTTGAAATCTGTTCTAGGAGTTTTCAGGTTTTGCTCCCAAAAGGATAAAATGGAAAACTGAAACAGGGCTGAGGGACTGTGACTTGAAGTGGAGTCAAGGTGTATTAACCACGAGCATGAGATCACTGCTGCAGCTGCAAAAGTGGAGTTATCCTGGGCAGGAGGAGGGTGGGTGGGAAGCAGGACATATTAGCTGAAGACGTAGCTGGTTAGAAACTTCAGGTAACCACAGCTAATGAGCCTTCATCTTCATTAATTAATCAGCCATTCCTTCAGCTTGTACTTTTATGCAGTGTTTAATGTCTCTGGCTTTTTTGACTTTGAGTGTCCAGAGCCTTCACCTCGAGCTCATAGGAATATTTGTAAATGCAGAGGATGGAATTAGGAAGACATGAAATTTTTATGTTTGCATGGTATTTAATAAACAATGCCAGTCTTGTTTCTCACCCTGTGTGAGGGGATGAACTGGCAGTGAAATTATCAGTAAAAGGGGAATCAGCTTCTGTGCCTTTTCTCTGCCCACAGCAGCCACAGCAGATGGTAGAAGAAAGTTAAAAGCATTTTTATAAGAGGCTCAGAATAAGAAAGAGAATAGAGAAAAAAAAAATCACCATAATAAATAAAATATACTTATTTCACTGAAACCTAAATGCTGAAATTGGTATTCTCAAAAAAAAAAAAAAATGTTACTAAGTAAGAGGCTCTCCTGACAAAAGAAGGAATACTGATTTTAGTTCAGACGGGAATATGAGTCAATGGTGTCTTTAAAGGAGGATGTAAATCTCTATGCAAGTTTAGTCTGTGCCAAATTGCTAAAGATATTCATGTTTCTGGGGAAAAAAAATGTGGTGACTCTTTCAAGTCCATGTTTGGGTAGGTCTCTGTCACAGTCTCACATGGGATTGGTCTGCAAATAAAATATTAAATTGTCATAATGACAATTACATTGGGAGATTTAAAGCTGATGTGAGGTGCAGTAAACAGTGACACATCTGTGTTTCAGGGAGCCTGTATAAATTAACCTGGACTAGAAAAGGTTTGCTGTTTTTTCTCAAGAGCCTTCCTCTCAGAGGAAGGTGTAAATTGTCCCACTGAATTTTGTCTGGCCAGCATTTTAATTATGTTTCCCTGATTTTTTCTTTGTGTCCCTGAATTTCCAAGGGCTCTGGGTATGTACCTAGCAGTTTCTCAGAAATTATGGAAACGACTTGAGGGGGTGGACTGGAAGATCTCCAGAGGTTCCTTCCAACCCTGACAATTCTATGATTCTGTGAACTTGAAAGCCAAAAGACTGTACCTTGTTCTGAACTCAGTGGACTGGGGGCTTTTTTTGAGCTTGAAAAGCCTCTGTCCAGTGGATTTATCACTGCTCTTCAGCGTCCTTAGTAGAGGGACATGAAATAAAGCACTTGTCAGTGATGTGACATAGAAACCATGGTCACATCCATGGCTTGCCTTTGTAGGGATGACTCAGAGGTGCAGTTTATCGTCCTCATCCTTTGGGAACAGCTGCTTCATGCCATATTCATGGGCAAGCAGCTGCTGTGGCCAGGGAGGAGGTGTGTGTGCAGCAGAGCTCAGAGTCCTCCTCTCCCTGCTTGCTTTGGCCACTTCTAGAAGGTGAGAGGAGGTATTAGGTGATGGATCCCTCAGAGGCTTGCAGGAAGAGGGTAGCAGAGCTTTTTGGGCTGGGTAAAAGTTAATCCTTGTTTGCCCTCACACTGCAGCCATGCTCCTGATCCATTCTAATCCACAGCAAATCTGAAATGTGATGGCAATAACACAGCTCGCAGGAGTTTTCACTCGATTGGATTTCGTATTTTGCCTCTGATCCACAGCTGCAGTGTGATAACAACCTAACCTTTTAATTTTTAATCTCTTCCTTGAACAAGTAGGCCCTGCTTCCCCCCAAAAGTTAAATACTAGTCTTTAATTGAAAAATACACAAGGCACTGCCAAATCCTGTGGTAAAAGCAGGTGTTCAGGCACAAGCCTGTTTAGTAAAGAGCTTATTTAAACATGGATTAAAGGCTTCTTTGGAATTGAATGCGTTGATTTTTTTCTGTGCAATAATTACTTTCTAGAGCCTGTGTGTTTAAATGACTGCCTTAAAACCTAGCATGCCCTCTATCCCAAATTCTCTCCTAATTAGGGATTATTTTATAGCTTGTCAGTTATCCATCTGCTGGGAAGCTTCCTTGTCTGACTGTGAAGCTTCCTTGTCTAAACTGTGTCTCAGAGATTGCATTCATTCAACCTACAGGTGTTGTCTTGGTTTTGTATGGTCTGGAGGAAAGAAGGCTCAGGGGAGACCTCTACGTGTAAGGAGGCTGTGACAAGGTGTAGCCTCTTCTCCAGGGAACTGGGACAGCCCCAGGAAGGTTCAGGTTGGCCAGCAGGAAGAGTTTTTCCCTGAAAGGGTGAGCAGGCATTGGGCTGAGCTGCCCAGGAGGGTGGTGGAGTCCCCATCCCTAGCAGTGTTCCAGAAACACCTGGACATTTCAGTGCCATGCTTTGGTTGGGCTGGATGGTGTTTGGTTAAAGGTTGGACTGGATGATGCTGGAGGTCTCCAGATTTCATGATTCTGTGCTCCCCTGAGTTATTTTTCTTAGGCACATTGGATTCTATGTTGTGCTCCTGCCTCCTGCATTCATCTTTTTTGCTAGATTGGAGGTTTGAAGGCAGGAAGGGGATTTTATCCTGGGTCAGTTTGGTCAAGTCTATCAGATTCCCAACCCTTCTGCCCAATCACATGTGAACAACACAAGGTTATGCATTCATAACCTTGCTGTGGGATTCAACTGATTTTGTGGGATCACCTGGGAGACTGTGCAAAAAGTTTCTGGGAGTTAGGACTTAAGAAATTCTCTTGACATCTTAGAGGTGATGTCTTTTGATACAGTTAACACTTTTGGTCTTTCCTTGCAGATTGTAAATCTGCTTTGAGGCATTTCACTTTGTTTTGTGGTGTTTGATGATGTGTTTGTTGACTTCCTATAGACTGTTTTCATTACTTGAAAATCTGTCTGTGTCCAAAGGTTGACTTAAAAACAACTGGAGGAATAAACAGTGTTATATATTCTCTCTGCAAACAATTTAGAAACACTTACTGATTTTGGATAACAGTCACGTCCTGCAGTAATTTGAGAAGGTTTCTAGCTGAGGGAAAAAAGAAAATGTATCATTTTTCCTTCCACTAGTAATTGTGAAGATTTTTGGAGTGAGATGTACTTGACTGTTACATACTGGAGACTCTTGGATGTGAGCAGAATCATTCACAGCAGGTCCCATTAGGAGTCCCCTTTATGTCAAGTTGAGCACATGAAGAGATGTGACAACTGCTATTTTGTGTAAATATTGAACAAAAAAAAATATATTTATGAAGAGAATTGTTGGTAGATGTATTAAGCATTCCCATTGCAGAGTCATCAAAAGCGTGCCTGCAAGGCTTTCGCTGCCAGGCAGGGAAAATGTTTCCTAACAAATAAAGGGTTCTTCATTCTGGGGGAATTCATTGGAAGAGAAATGAATAGAAATGACCAGCGGCTCTGGGAGTCCTTTTCCCTGAGGAGCAGGAGCAGGTTCTCTGCATCAGGACCCATCCATAGGATCAGAGCATTCATTCCTCCTTCATGGCTGTTAGCATAACTTTCCACCTCACCTCCTCACGCTGTGATGGACCCGAGGAGCTCTGCCCAGGCTGCTTTTCCTGCCTGTGTGCTGAGTTCCTGTTTTGGTAAGAGGCAGTGGGTAGTGGGGAGAGCAGCTCTCCCACCTCAGAGCTGGCAAGCCCTCGGGCTCAGGATTGATGCTCGTGGCTGGCTCGCAGTGGGAGCCACTGGAAGCAGTGACAGAGACGGATGATGGCACGCCAGAGCTGCCAGCTGAAAATGGCAGGGGCCCCAATGAGCAGGAATGCTTTCCTCATCAGCAGAGCTTGATGTTTGCCTCCTGTGAAGGTGGGACATTGGGGAATGGCTGCCTGGTGGAGGATGTATTTTCTTTTGTCTTTACATTTTAGATGCCAAGTCTCTAACCACATGTCAGGGCTGCTGCTTGTGCTGTCACTGAAATCAGTTGTGAAGTTCCCATTGGTTTAATGGGAAGAAGTCAAGAATTTCAAACATTAGCTCTTGGATGGATGAGAATGTGTGGCTTTTTGATAAAATGCTGTTCCTCTTAAACAGTATATCTCTGTAATTAGGAAAGCAGTGCAACACATCAGTGAATAAATTTTTTGTATGTGTGAAATACAAAATCAAAATACGAATCAGATCATGGAATTTGCAAAATTATTAATTAATCATTCAGCTAATTTACCAAGTGAAGATTTTCAGCTTTGTCAGTGACTCAAAATCACTTCTTCGTATTGTGATTTAAAGTACAGGACAGTTGGTGTGCTAATAATATTAATCAAGTGGGATTCTTTTAGATTCCAGCCTCTATAACTAACATCAACATGAACTTTGAAATATTTCAATGAAATATATATCATTAGTGAGCTGGTAATTCTAGTGAATGTTATACAATTAGAAAACAAAAGCATTTGGCTGTGTGACTTCATAGTATGGAGCCCAACTAAGAGATGCAGCCCAACTTCAAATTATCAATTTAATAAATAAATACATAATTAAAGAGATTCTTTACCACATATTTAATGCAAAAATAGTATCTCCCAAAACAATAAAAAGGCAGCAGCTGAGTGTCACCAGCAAGTATTTGCACTAATTTTCTGTGTTTAAATTTAATTTTGTCCAGCTGAAGCTTAGGTTAGACTGTAGAAAGCTATGTACACCCTGGTGTTTATACAGCACTCATTATCCAGGATACAGCTCTGCCATTGAGAAACTTAATGCAATGTTTGTACATCAAGGCTTTATAAAAAAAATAAATAAATGTTTTTTATCAGTTACAAAAAAATATTCACCAGTGGCCCACACATGTTTTGTTACAGAAGAATTATGATAACCTGAAGGCTTTGTTTTTATTGCTTTTGGGTTTGTATTTTACAGAGTCTTCGTGGTCCCAGTTTCATTACAGCTAAATGCATGAAAAATGCTCCAATTAGCAATATATGGAAATGGTTTGCAAATGGTTTGCTCGTTCCCTGTAATTTAGGAGTTTGCATAAATTACTGCATTCACAGGACTGAACTTCCAGCATGCCTGAGGGCTTTGGGTCTGGGCTTCTGGTTCAAATCAGTCTATGCAATACCTTAAGAGAAAACCTGTCTTTTTCTGCCTTGTTTTTTGATCTTGATGTATATTTTCTTTCTGTCATACTTATATCTCTGTACAGATATACACACATATATATATATATATATATATATATATATAGGGAGAGAGAGAGAAGAACTGGAAGTCTGTTCTCTTTGCATGCCTTGAGAGAGCAATTTGCAAAACACAGAACAGGGAGATTTATTTGAAAACATATGGAAACCATGGGGGTGAAGCCTGAAGAGGCCACTTGGCCCAGCATGGGATGCTCCACCTCAAGCTGAACAGAAGCTGCTGCATCAGGCTGGGTGACCCCATGCTGGGGCATGCAGGAGCTCAGCTTAGTGACCAGGGAAATCTGGCTCTCAGTCCACTGTCCATAAAGCCAAAACTTGCCAAAACATAGAAGAATTTTGCCTAATGCAAGGTATGTAATCAATAAACAATGAAACAAAAAGCAATGAATAACAGTTACACATTTAATCTAAAAAAACCATAGTATTAAAGAAATAAAAAGGCATGTACGTAAATTTAATTAAATTATTAAATTGATTTGTTTGTGTAAATAATAATTGATGCTTTTAAATGTAGGAGGTCTGTTTTAAAACTTTGTTTTAAAGCATAAGCTACCAAGGCATGTGCAGTGAAGAGAAAGCTTGGTGCAGAAATAAAGTATTAGAATTGTGTAAAACCCCTGGAAGGTCTTGTGTCTGTAGCAAAAAAAATGTTTGCTGGGCTCAAGCTGAACTGTGATTAGAATATATAAATTTTAGCTTTTCTTAGACTGGTGTTCCATGAGTAAAGCTAATAATTCATTTAGAGCTTAAAAGTAATTAGTCAAATAATGCAGTAAATTATAATGATCTGAATGGGTGGGTTTTTAAAAATACTTTATAGTTTGTGTCATCTCAGCTTAGTTCATAAGTGTTATGTATTTTTTATGAGAGCTGAAATGTTCTCTTTTTAAGTGGCAGTCTCTTGCTCACTCTCTTTAATTCTGACTTATGAGTTATTTTAATCAGATGCCAGTTCCTGGCAGATTTGTTGAGCTGAAGTGCTCAGTGTTGCTCTGCAGTTGTGTTTGTAGCTGTCTCCCTCCAGTCCCCATCTCTTTATTCCTTTTTAGTGTCCAGTGGTTGCATAGCTCACCCATACTCCTATTTTTTCTTCCCCCTTGATACAATTTTTTTTTTATCACCTGGATTCAGCTGATCTCAGGACCTGTCTGGGTGTAGCTCATGCTCCTCACTCAGGACAATCACTACTTCTAGAATTTCTGATAAATACCCCTCAGGGGCTTTTCTAGGGGAAGGTGACTCTCTAAGAATAGTATTGATTATTACTTCCTGACCTTTTTCACCCTTTTCTTGATTTAAGTGAGTTGAAAGGATCACTGCTACAGAATCAGCCACTCTGCTGAGTTTCAGACCTGATAGCTGCAGACTAGAGAAGTAATTTCCCAGTTTTGGGAGCTCTTTTTTTGATGTGCTGCCCTCCTGCCCTGTCTGAGTTGAGCTTGCCTTAGTCCCAGGCATGCTGGAGTCTGGGCTGGGGACAGTGGTGACACCAGTGTGACCCCAGGACAGGGCAGGCAGCACTAGCACTGCACAGGTGCTGCTAAAGCAGAGACATCTGTGAGCTCGAAGGATTTTGGGTACCTGGCTACTCAAGGGGTGGGCACAGTGTACCCCAAAAGGGTTAAAGGGGTTAAATTCCTGTAAGGGCTCAAGTTATTTCTATGTCTTCTCTTTTGTTTCTCTATTTTGTAAAATTTTCCTGCCACATAAGGTCCACAGAATCTGGTGGTGGTGGTTGCAGAAAATGTATTTTTAGTGAAGATGGACCAAGTCACAGCTTTGTGTTATGGAAATACTTTAGCTTTGTTAAATGAGAGATTTCCTGCTTCCCCTGCATCTCAGTGGAGAGTGTCTCATTCATATTTCATCGTGCTGATGATTATGTTTGCAAAGAAGTCTCTTTGTTTAATGATCAATCAGGGAATTTAATTCATTAATCTGAAAGCACTCTGAAGCACAATAAAACATCATCTACATTTTACAAATAGAGTACTAAAATAGGAAAAGATGCAGTTGCTTGGTCACATAAATCTGTGAGCAGCAGAACTCAGCTTTCTTGAGTCTCATCTCTCTACTTGCTTCATGAACCGTGGCCACCTCATCACTGTTTGGGAATGATAAATGCCTCCCATTTATAGGCACATATGCATGTTCTGGTCATGCAGTAAACAAAGGGGTCTTTCAGTATTAATGAAAGAATTCACAAGAGGCCAAGCCTGTGGTCCTCGTGCAGACAAAACTCTTGTGGGCTTGTGTCAGAATTCTGCTTTGAATGATTGCTAGACCAAGCTCATAATGTGTGTTTAAACCTTCTCAGGGGAGGAAAAGAGCTAGCATGAAACAAAGCAGAAGTGAGGGTTTGGTTTGGTTTTTTCTTTCAGAATGAAAAAGAATAAATGTAGCATCATCATGGATGAGATCATATGAGAAAGCCCCTTGCAAGAGAAGTGAGGTGGCTTTTGCTGTTCCTAAAATGGTTTTCCTTTAGGTCACTGAATAAGTTTTAACCTTCATAACTCATCTGCCCAGTGGCTTGCTGTTATTTGCTCAAATATTGATGTAAGAATATAATGGCTGCTTCTTCTTGTGATTATCCTTAAGATAAAAGTTTAGTGAAGGCTCTCACATTCTGTGTTTCTGCAGACACATTAATTGTGCTGTGGTTTTGAAATTTAAGTTTCAAATCAAATTTCTCAAAGATCTTTTCCAAAGTAAAATGAGCTATTCAAGAGGGATCAGAATAAAAGAAAATATATTTGAAAATAAAAAAATTAGGCCATGTATCATAAAGTACTTTCAAAGAGGATATAGGGAAAGTTTATTCCTTATCTCTAGATTTTGGGTTTAGTTTGATTTGTTGGTTGGTTGGGTTGGGGTTTTTTTGGTAATTTAAACACACTCCAAAAAATCAGCATTTTTGAAATACCAGGTGGTAAGCTTCCAATAACCTGATTTTTTAGGATGACATTTATGGATGTGTATGCTCCAGCATAGGTAGTTCATTGACTTTCTCAGTCAGCCAGATATTTATGCACGTGCACACATCCGGTCAGTTTTGAGGAGGGATTTCAGTTTTGATGGACCAGTATTTTTAGCAGAAAATTGTTTGGTGAAGGATTTTCCAATCAGATCTAATCTTGCATATCTGAGTAGCTTTGAATTAATTTTTGTTTTGGAAAAGAAATGCCTGTCCTGTTTAAATATTGAATGCTCCTACTGGAACCATCTCTGTCCAAAAAGGAATGGAAGCCAAATTTAAGCAGGGATGACTTCCCTGTTTCTAAAGGTATCACAGTTTTAAATTGTCATTACTGGCCCCATTAGTAAAGGTGTCAACTTTTAAATTAACTACTAGTGCCAACAAAGTTTGAGGTAAGAGTGTTAGCTCCTGGGAAAGAGAAAATTCCCACCTTTCCATTCCCATTTCTGCTTCTATCCTAAGAGTACCAGGGTTAAGGATGCACTCCTTCAACTTCCTACTAATGTAAATTATCCACAATATGTTAGGGTGTGCGATAATGGTTTTATCCTCACATTTGTAGTTATTTCCTTACTTAAACCTGTTTAATTGTTGTCTAATTGCTCTTTAATCTGTAGTAATGGTAGCCTTGAGACACTGGGGATGCTGAAAATGCTGTCAAAGGTAATTAAATACGAAGGCAACTTCTCTGGCTCAGGAACTCCCTTTACCACAAATACCTGGAGTGCAGGGAAATATTCTGAGGAAGCACCAAAACCCATTTGTCTTCTTGCTGTACTCTTTTCAGGCAGAAGCAGTTACAAAAATAGTCTCAAGTAACAACAGAATCTCTGTGGATGTCTGCTCTTATTTTATGAAATACTTTTTGTAGTAGTTTTTACACTTGTAAAGGTATTGGCTATGAAATATTATCCTTAAAGAAGAAAAATAGCTTTGCTTCAAAGTGGCATTGAGAGTAAGCAGATGTAAATGCAAAATGGGTGTTGAGTAGAGAAAAAAGTAGCACCAGAGGTGTCAAGTCCCAGTTTGTCTCTAAAATTAACTGGTATTTTATGTGTTCTGTGCCATGGTTCTTATGCTATCCACTGGTGGTGCCCAGTATATGAATATTAATAGGGTAATACTGAACCAGCTTAGGTTTATAATATGAGTTACTCTTCCATTTACACCACTGGGGTCAAACCCTGGTGTGCATTCATACTTCCAACATAATAAATCTGAACTTCAAAAACTGGAGACCAAGGGCTCTCATTCCATCCCCATCTTTTTTGATGACAGAAGCTTGTGGATCTCACATGAGCCTTGATTTTGGTGGAACTGAAGCCTGCTCCTCTTGTACAAATGTGTTTGATAAATGACTCTCGTGCTAATCAAGCACCAGGAGGCAGGAAGGAGGATATCAAGTGAGTCTTTATCAAACCTGCCAATATCTCAGAGTGAGATTATTTGCTTTTCCCTGGAGCTATAGCAGAGAAGTCTGAGGACAGTGAGGGAAACATCTATGAGGAGCCTAGATTTTCATAGATACTGATTGTATTATTGTATATTATTTTTCATTGTTTTATTGTGTAAAATAAGTTTTACTCCTTCGTTTTTAAACAAACGAAAAATCCAAAATTGTTAAGTTAAATAGGAAAT